>AZIM01002481.1:20221-34441 GCA_000516915.1 Ophiophagus hannah
AACCTCCAGGGATGGAGCATCCACAACTTCGAAAGGCAATTTCTGTTCCATTGGATAATTGTCCTCACCGTTAGGAAGTTTATCTTTAATTCCAGGCTGCTTCTCTCCTTGATTGGTTTCCATCCATTGTTTCTTGCCTTCTGGTGTTTTGGAAAATAAATTGACCCCCTCCTCTTCTTTGTGGAGGTAGCTGATTGACCTTTGGTAGTACGGTGGGATATGCTTGCAAGACAATTCGAGCAGAACATTTTCTGCCCTCTTATGACTTTAATTTGCTCTTCAGAAAGCTTAGGTGATTATTTAAAGATAACTTTCATTTCTAAACTTTGAAACAGTGGGGTGGTAATTGCTTGGCCTTTCTCCTCTTGTGTTGGTTTTCTTGCCCTTTGGGGCTTATAATATCCTACAAGGATGCCATGGCTAGGCAAAAATCTTTCGTTAAGCTGGAAGTAGACCTATCTTCTTTAAAGGATTTGGTAACGACACCCCTCCTCAAAAAACAAAATAAAATAGCAGATACCAAAACTCTAATTAAGACTATTTGTCTGCAAGGCACTGCAGTGGGTCTTATCTAATCAATTTTGAGCCTTAGGATTCCATTTTAATCAGGGTCAGAGTTAGTTTTCAGCAGCAATACTGCCTTGGATGCCCAATTGAATGACCTTTGCAAAAAACGGAAACTGAAGGAGGCTTTTAAGTAGCAGCTCTTTTTCTTTTAATTGTGATCTTAGTGTTGCAACATGGTTGCTAATCAATTTTATAGCTGTTCTTTTAATCTCAGATGCTTAATTGTTTGTTTTTATTTGTTGCTTTATCAAGTTGGAATGGATTTTTTAAACAGTTTTATTGTAAAGTGCTTTATGGTGACTAATTACATATTAGAAATAACTCAAATGAAAGTGCTCACCGGTTCTTTCTGATAAGGTCTCAAAATGCTGTCTATCATTTGCTGTCAGCCAAAAATTAATGGTTTCAAATTCCAGAACAAATTTTATTTTAGCCCTTCTTCATGTTGACAAGAGCAATTCAACAGCAGAACCGGTTATTTACAGATTTACCTGTGTTTCCCTGAAAATAAGACCCTGTCTTATAATTTTTTTGCCACCAAAAAAGGCACCAGGTCTTATTTTCAGGGGATGTCACCCACTGACTAACCTCATTTGTGTGCATTGCCCCCGGCCTCCTTTTTGCTGTCAGAGGCCTTCAGGAACTCCTTCTTCTGCGGCTGGCAAGGCTTTCCTGAAGGCCACTGCAGCTGATAAGAGAGCTCAGGATCGATCCAGAGCTTTTGTTCTCAGCTCCAGAGGCCTTCAGGAAAGCCTTGCCATCCTGGCCAGCTGCAGTTGAAATGGGCCGGTCAGACAGGTGTTGGGAGGGGTGCGAGGCCTGGCTACAACTGTCCAAAGATAAGTAGTAGGGCAGCTCCAACCCCCCCAACTTAATTTTTACTCATCCACCCTGGAGTGGGCGGGGTCTTAATTAGGGCTTGTTTTGAGGGTAGGGCTTATATTGGGTGCATATGTAAAAAATCAAGCTAGGATTTACTTTCAGGGTAGGTCATATTTTGGGGGAAACAGGGTAGTTTGAGATTATAAATACTCCAGCCAAGATTTTAAAAAGATACAGGTAATCAACCAATAGTTCATTTAGAAATCATTCAAAGTTACAACGGCTTTGAAAAAAGTGACTTTTTTCATTTTTCATACTTATGACCATGTGGGCATCCCCCCCCCCAAGGTCACATGATCAAAATTCAGACATTTGTCACATGATTCATATTTATGACATGTCCCAGGATTAAGTGATCCCCTTTTGCAACCTTCTGACAAGCAAACTCAATGGGGAAGCCGGATTCACTTAACAACCAGGTTACTAAACTAACAACTGCAGCGATTCACTTAATGACTGTAGCAAGAAAGGTTGTAAAATGGAGCAAAACTCACTTGACCAATGTTTCACTTAGCAACAGAAATTTTGGACTCATCTGGAGGAAGAATATTGCCCAAAACTGAAAGCCATTTTCAAGACGAGTTTGCAGAATCTGTTTCCTCCTTAGAGTTGCAGAATTAGCTGTGCAAACACTGAAAAATCGTACAAGGAAGGATGGCCGATATGTTAATTAGAATATTGCCACAATTGAGATGTTACTCTGTGAGCAGGTAGGCAGAAGTAACGAGAGGTTAGTTTCCCTCCATGCTCTTCTTGAAGGTGGTGTAACAGGTGAGCTATTAGGAAGCTTCCGTCTCTGCAGTCTTATCTTTTGTTCCCCTGGAGATTCCTTCCAGGCAAAAGAGCTGAGCGTCTGATGAGGCTGCCTAAATTGTTCACCTTGCTGTCCCTGCTTATTAAAGGTGTCTTGTGTTAACAACACTCGCCCGCCATCCTCCTGGCCTTGCTTTCCCCTCAATGTGTGCTTATTCTCAGAGCAACTGTGTTGGGTCTCCCATGGTCTCCGGAGAGATCATGCCTCAACTTTTATCTACAAGGCCACAGAATCTTCCTTTTGCACTTTTGTCAGTTATTTCTCTCGCCCTCTAAATTATTTTATCGTTCAGCTGCCTGGAATCCTCTTTAGTGTTATAATTTGTTCGCTGAAAAGGTAACCATATTTTTCCTGTCTGCTGATAACACAACATTAGCAAATCGTTACAGACTTTCAGGAAAGGACACATTTATCCTTTTCTCAACCAGGGAGATGAATCCCATAGTATTTTTAAAAGGGGAAATGTTAGAAATATATTGTCTTGCTTGACAGGCAAGCATCATTTCATTTATATATCAGGAGTAGAAAAATACTAATGTTTGTAATTAAGTTTTAATACCAGTAATTAATTTTCTGAGCAATGTATGCACATTTTTCCTAAGTTGCAGAGAACTTGTTTAAGTCTAGCAAAATACATATGGAAGGATTAGTAGGCAGAAGACCAGATTTTGAATTACTTGAAAACTTCAACTGCAAGAATCCTTTAGAATGACTGCAAAATAGCAGTTCTGGAAGGAAGAAGAAATATTGCATATCCTTCTGATGAGATCATATTTAAAGGCAAAATAGGTTCATTTTAAACGTATATAAATATGTTGGCTGGGGAATTCTGGGCATTAAAGTCTACCGATCTTAAAGTTATCAAGACAGAGAAACGCCGATATAATGATATAGCCTATTCTAATGACCCCAGTGTTATGAGTGACATAGTTTGATAAACAGAATTTAGTTTTTTGATATTTCTAACATTAATACAAATAGGACTGATCTAATACATGTACCAAATTAGGATTTTTAAGAGAAACACAGGTGATATGGTGAGATTTTTTGTTCATCTTTCACTTTAGACAATTTCTAAAATACCTCACAGCCATTTTGCTTCCAATGCCCACAAATCCCACAAAATAATTAAAATAACGGCAGCTTTCTCACATCTTGCTTTGTCATCCAAACACCAGGCACTTTCTGCTGCTCTTTCTTCCATAAAATCCTGAAACACATTACTATTCAAATCTGATGTTCTGACAATGAATGATTTTTGACTGATTAAACTCTAACTGCTTCTAATCCTCATGTAAAGGAAAGAATTGGCGTTTTGCAGTTTGATAAAACAGCAGTGGACTTCCCAAACTTAAGACAGTAATACAAATAATCCTACCTTTAAAAAAAATTATTGAAGTCCTCAATGTTTCCACATTTGGCTCAGTTTATTTATTGAAAGAGAGTTAAATATGTGGATGAATGATTGGAAGGAGATTTTACAAGTGTTTACATGAGGAGGTACAGCTGTTGAATGAAGCCCACAGAGTCCGTTTGTGTCTCAAATGCCTGTATATTTATCTACCAACTTTTAGTACATGCGGCGTTGCATAATCTGAATGAACTATAATGTTACTTCTTACTATATTCATAGTATTAAATATTAGGAAGAAAACCTTTAATTCGGCATTATGCAACTTATATCTGTCTCCCGTATAATTTTTATAATGGTAGCTATAATTTTATAATTAATCTTATAGTCTTCTCCTGCCAACCTAGCCATTTGAAAGCATGCAGGTGCAAGTAGATCCATAGGTACCACCTTGGTGGGAGGGTAGCAGCCCTCTGTGACGTCATGCTGACCACGTGACCACAGAAATGTGTTGGGACAATGCTGGCTCAATGGCCTTGAAACAGAGGTGAGCAGCACCCGCTAGAGTCAGCAACGGCTAGTGGAGTAAAGTCCCCAGCTCCCCTGTTGGGTCTTTGTAGCTTTCCATAGGTCCACTCTGCTTTCAAATTCTTCAAAGTCTTCCATCGACCTAAGGAAGCTTTTCATGGATTTTAGTCACTGATAAAGCTGGTTGTAGGCCATAGAGGAAGAGGCGTTGCCTAGATATGGATGATTTGAGTCTCTCTCTGTATATATATGCTGCCGCTTCTCTGCCAACAGCAGGCAGGGCAATGCCAGCTAGGTGGAAGAGCTTATCTAACTGGTGTTGTCTGCAAATCTGTTGAGCTCCCCTTCTATTCCCTCATCTAGGTCATTGATGACGATGTCGAAGAGCACTGGGTCCAAGATCTTGGGGTACCCTAATGAATGCTTCTCTTTTTGTATGACGGATTACACTGGTATGGATTCCAGACTTACATAACATGCATGTTTTATTATTTTAGCTAAGGAGAGGTATTTGAACAATAATGAAGGACTCTAAAAAGAAAAGATCAATACATAAAATAGTTAGAAAGGTACATCTGTTTTTAACTAATTTGATTTTCTAATTGAAAAGTGTAGTTCAAGAATTCTAGTCCTTTAGCTCCAGCTAACACAATTCTTCCCTATGGAAATGACTCCATTTTACAGATTGGCGCAATATATTCCATCTCTCAGACTAATTGTATGTCAAATCTACCTTTTTACAGGTGGTTTTCTGTGATCCTGCTTCCCTGAATTCTGACGGCAGCATCTAATCTCATTTTTAAAGGCTCATTGCCTAAAACTATTTTTGTGCACCTTAAATGCTTTTTTAAAATTATTGTACTATCTTGTGAGACTTTCTTTTTTTCAGAATGGTCTAATTAGAACTGAAAGTTGCTCATATTTCGTGCTTGAGACCTTTCCTCTTTTTTTTCTTTTTAATTAGCATGCTGCTGAATGTTGAATGTGTGTAACACACCTACTGAAATGGGGGGAAACAATAAGAAAGTTTACCTTATTTTGTTTTTAATGGCCTTGATATATTTTGTAATAAGAATACAAACCGTAGCACTGGCTGCCCATTGCTCTACACGCATTACCTAACTAAGTTTAGTAAATTATTAAATTTGGGGAATATCTTGTAGTTATTATATTACTCAGCCTTGCAGCCAACTAGAAAATAACTGTGGTCATTGCACACTGGTGATATTGGAAATGTGTTTTACAGAGAGGCATCCAGTGTGGCTCCTTGGCTGCAGAAGGCCCATTATGAACACAAATGCTGTTTTATTTTACAGAATGTACTTCCATCTGTTTTGCCTGTTTGGCTTTCCTCTTCAAGTCGTTTTTTTTAAAAAAACGAGGTTAGTAGCATTCTGTGGGTTAAACATCTATAGCGACTTTTTTTTCTGCCTCTTTTCCAACTGAAGACATCCTGGTTCTTTTGGATATATAGTCACAGCTAAATTCTTCATTTGGACACAGTCACTCATGACGAAGCAGGCTCAGAAGAAGATGTTTTAATCAGTAGTGAGATTCGATTTTTTTTTACTACCTGTTCTGTGAGCATGACTTGCTGGGCGTGGTTTGGTGAGCATGGCAGGGGAAGGATACTGCAANAGGTGGGATTGGCCGGTTCTCCAAATGACTCAAAATTTCCACTACCGGTTCTCCACAACCAGTCTGAACCGGCTGAATCCCACCTCTGGTTTTAATACTTACAGAGAGAAGAGAATGTATCAATGCAACGTCATCTCTTTGATGTCTGTCTCCTTCACCTTTTATGATTTTAGGACATTTCCAGGTTGGTCCTCACTATCAGCTGAGGCATTTAAATTAAATTACTGGTGAACATAGTTCAACATTAACTGGACAATCTCCAGCTGGGAAATTCAGGTGACATCACGCCATCTTTCTGAACTAGCTTCATGAACATCTTTCCACCCATCAAAAGGGCTAGATAAGCAAACCCAGATAACCCAGAAGCAGAAGACTCAGCCTGAACTTACCGGGAACAGCATGCAGCATGTAATTGGGAGATGTCTCATGGTTAACCCCTCTCTGCTTTCTTGCTTCTCTTTCTGACTCACACTGAGGGCCACATACTATGTGTCAAAAATGCTTTGGATGCATTTCCACCACACCCACTTTTACCCCTCTTCTCTAATCCGTGCTGGCATCAAGTCAATCTTTCTTTTCACACAGCCCTTCGTTTCGGCTTCCTGTGACGACTGTGAAGTGAGGCAACTTTTCTGGGGGAAAGTGTCAAATGGTGTTTTTGAGGGTGATTGAAGGGGATTGGGAGGCATCGACATCCGCCATGTTGTAGGCATGATCCAGATCTTGCACAATGAAAGGATAATTGGTCTAAGAGTGATAGTTGAGACTTGGCTTCAGGAATCTCCGATTGCGCTTGTTTGTCAAAAAGACGGACCTGTTGCCACAAACCACACACATACACACACACACCATGCCACCAATGGAATTCTGGCAGGCAGGCAGAACAAGCCATGCTTTCAGAACAGCCTTTTTTTCCCCTTTCTTCTTCCCTGGGTCTTTCAGGGTGAGCAATCATTAGACTGGCATCCACACGGGACTTTTGGGGGTTAAGTTAACCTTTTGTAGGACCAGCCTTGTGGCCCCCTTGATTCCCCATGAGGAAGGCAATTTTGCAGCCTAATTGATCGGCTCAGATGGCCCCCACTGGAGGTCTTCCATTGAGCCAAGTGAGAGGATTTAGGAATGGTGTTTTGCCCCACTTTACGATTTTTCTTGCCACATTTGTTAGGTGAATCCCTACAGTTGTTAAATTAGTAACACCATTGTTAAGTGAATCTGGCTTCCCATTGACCTCGCTTGTGAGAAAGCCGCAATAGGGGATCGCGTGAACTTGGGACGCTGCAAAGGTCATAAATACGAGTCAGTTGTCAAGCGTCTGAATATGAATCATGTGACCATGGGGATACTGCAACAGTCCTAACCAGGAATGGGCTGATGGGGGCTGGCAGGGGCTCGGGAGACCCCCTAGCTAAGACTCTGCAGGGCTTGGAGAGCCCCCAATAACCCCAGAAAGACAAACAGCCAGGGAAACCTCTTAGTAGGCTTAATTGAACTTCTGGGCATTCAGCCAAGAGCATTTCACACCTGGTAACAGTATGGCAAGCTAGATAAACAATCCACTTGGAGCTTGTGAGGGAGAGCCATGGAGAAAATCAGATAGCATAGCCACTAGCCTCTCAAATAATAAGTAAGAATCACGTAACTCACCAGAAACTCCACTAAGACTCCAAGATCCCTCTCACAGTCACTGCTATTAAGCCTGGTTTCACCCAGTCTTTTTATTTAAGTATTCATTGCATGAAATAATAAACAACTTTTTGGTATATTATCTTTTTTTAGGTAATTAGGGCAAAGAAGTGACATCGAGTTAGCCACCCCCCAAGTCACATGACCCCCTAGCCATGCCCACCCAGCCAGTCATTAGGGCAGAGAGCCCCCTTTCTAAAAAAATTTGAAGCCCACCCCGGTCCTATGTGTGAAAAATGGCCATAAGTCCCTTTTTTGTTGTGCCGTTGTAGCTTCAACCAGTCAGTAAGTGAACTGCCGAGGACTCCCTGTACACACGGAAGATTTGCTGGTTTGTATTCTGCCTTTATTACTTTTACAAATAACTCAAGGCAGCAAATGTACCCAACACACCTTCCGCCTCCCCCCTGCAACAACAACCCTGCGAGGTGGGTTGGGCCAAGAGAGAGAAAGAAAGAAAGAGGGAGAGGGAGAGAGAAAGAGAAAGAGAAAGAGAGGGAGAGAGGGAGGGAGGGAGAAAGAGAGGGGGGAGAGAGAGAGAGAGGGAGAAAGAGANGGGAGGGAGGGAGAGAGAGAGAGAGACTGGCCCAAAATCATCGAGCCGGCTTTCGTGGCCAAGGCGGGGCTGAGGAGCATTGAATTCAATTCAACTGGAGGATGGAGAAGGCTTGACTGTCCATATTTCCAAGGCACAAGAGGGGAAGCTGCCTCTTCTCCTCCCTGCACAAACCCCAGGGCCTTAAGCCCGCTTTGTTTCTAGGCCCCCAATTTGCAAATTAAGCTTTATGGCACAACCACTTTCTCTCCTTCATGGAAACGTATAGAGGGGGCAAGACAGAGGCTGAACAAGGGCGTCTTTTCAGAAATTTCCTTCCAACTTCTGCTGTTTTGTAGCCTTACCACAGGAAACCTGTCAGCAAGGGAAAGATGGAACCGATCCATGTTTTTAAAATATTGTTAGGAATAGTTGCATGGGAACCCTCAGTCTGGAAAGAGCCATCTTGTCTTTGCCGTAAATGGGATTTACTATAGGGGATCCATAGGGTCATAAGAGTTTCAGCAAATATTTGACGGGTTAAAATGTAGTGTGGGTAGAGAAAAGATGACTTGTATGTTTTGGAAAGCTGAATTTAATATTTACCTTGTGTGGTTAGAAAGAAATCCCTAAAACTGTTAAGGGAACAGGGGGCTTGAGTGCCCTGCTAGCTTTTATTTTGTTTTATTTTGTTTCCAATAACTATCCAAACTAGAATAAAATGCAGAGCTATTAAAAACTTGCCTAGGTTAAAGCAAAACCTTATTTTCCCTCCTCAAGCTTAAGAGTCTGGGCACCTGTGAACACTGGAGCTCCTGCCTCAAAATCAGGAGGCTGTGAGTTCGATCCTTGGTAGAGGCTAATATTTGGAATAAACTCTCCTGCTCAATCAGGGGGTTGGACTAGATGACCTCCAAGGTCCCTTTCAACTCTGTTGTTCTATGTTCTATTTGATCTTTTCTTGCAAGAAAAATGGCAGTGCCTTTGTTCATTTAACCTGCATAAGCCGATGCCAGGGAAGAGAGCAAATGGTCCCCCAGACTCTCTAACCTGCCGGACTAATCCAGGATGAACTCATTCTCAAGCCTCACCTGCCCCATGTGGTCACCTGGAGGAATCAAGAAAGGACAATCCAGCTCTCCAACCTAACACTCTCAACTGCTGGTGTAAACCTTGATCGCTCTGCTGGGAATTTATTTCTTCCCTCTTTTCAGGTTCACAGGGGAGAGGGAGTAATAGAAATGGCAGAGAGAGCATGAGCAAAACAGTATCTTAGGAGCAACACAGAGTTTCTTGGCCTCAGCACCGTCCGTTCATGGCTTCTTGAGTGGAGGAACGGAAGTCATCCTGTTCTGCTCACTCCAGCCAACTGCAAGCACACCTTGCATCCATCTTCTCCTGCTTCAGTTCAGAGCTGCTGTTTTGCAACTCAGGTGTCTTAAGATGCAAGTGAGGATGTTCTCCAGGGCTTTGGTTCTTTCCAGCAGTGAGCCTGGCTTCGATTGGCTGCTGGGCCTGGCAAGCCTCTCCCTCCAACAGCTGGTTCATCTTCAACCTTAGAAGCTCCTGCTCCATTCAGCCTTCAGCCAGTGGGCAGCATTTTGTTTCTCTCAAGTGGCAGGAAGCCTGATCCTCTTGTCTCCTCACCTCCTGCCCAAGTTCTACAGAGCTTCCTTTCCCTTCCTTTCTTTGTCTTAATGTCTTTCGGTTGCAAGTTAGGGGTGTGGATGGTTTTGTTTCTCTGCCACTGACAAACTCCCCTTCCTTCTTTGCTTCCATTGATCTTACAGAGGAATGGACTATTGCAAGAACAACCTGCTCCCTGTAGCTTTGATTGTACAACGAAGATGTCATAAATATAAAGGAAAAGCTTCTTTGTTAGAGGTCTATGGAGATTCGTGGCTCATGGTTGTCCCATAGGTGCTTTTTTCAAGAGGCAACTGGACTTTCTTTGCTTTTCCTTGAAGACATTTTGCTTCTCAAGCAAGAAGCTTCTTCAGTTCTGACTCAGTGGTGGAAGGTGGGAGGATTTACATTCCTTGCAGTCATCTGGTTGTTAGCACTCTTTCTGAGAGTCATTGAGGCCACTTGGAGGTGTACCTGTGCCCTCCCGGTCCCCTGAATAGTGCAAATGGATGTGGAGCCTTCTGGGAACTGCTGAAAGGGCTGTGTTGTCATTTCTGTGTTGGTGTCAAAGGAGAGAATGTGGAAGGGTTGGTAGTGCTGGAGGTACCCATGGGTGCAAATATCAGGGAAAGCAAAGGAAAGTCACAGTAAGAAAGGAACGATCTCAATCGACACCAGGGAGCACTGATAGACCAGCCCACCCTGGAACCAACCCGGGAGTGTCGCCTTTTCTGCATGGATGGAAGGAAGGAGAAGCAGCACAGGAATGACCCAGCCAGGTGACCACAGCCATGGCTGATCCGTTGGGATCCAGGCTGGAATTTCAATGTTGGGTTAAGCCAGGAGCAAACATGGAAGAGAAGGAGCTGAGGCTGCAGTGAGTAACCATCTTTGATGAACAGGAAGGCAGCCTGGTTGCTTCCTGCTGCAGTTGTGACTGGTTGGGTCATTCCCTTCATTCACCCCCAAGTGAAGAGGTGGATCAGATCAGTCAGCCAGTCTCAATGGCTTCTTCTTCTTTGTGTATAAAAAAAATGGGAGCCATGAGCATGGAACTGAAAAGTCCCTGCTCATTTTTAATCTATGCCCCCCAAGGCTAATCTTTTCTGCCGTAGAAAGGAAAATACTTCTATTTTTTTCTTATTTAATATATGTGGTTGTTGTACAAAGTCAGAAGCTTTAGCCTTATTATTAGGCTAATATATTTTGGTTCTTATTAATCTCCCTCATCACATTCCTTCTATATTAAATTGTTTCATGCTGCTAAGAGCGGCTGCGAGATCCAAGCAGGTACAGAGGAAAATTCACTGTCCACCTTTGGTGCTCTCTGCTTTTTCACAGCTCCTCTGCCATTTAGTTTAATTATGTCAATGAAAAGGGGAGGAGGGAAATCAATAAGAAGACGTTTTTATCTTCATGATTGATCCTCAAGTCATGAATATGGAGGTTTTGTAGTTGGTTAATGACAGAGAGCTGCTATGCATTGTAAGACCGGGGAGAAATAGTTTTAAATGTCTCGTTGACATATAGACTGTGAATAAGAATGAGTTGGTAATGTAAGCACCCGAGTTTCATGAATACTTTTTAATACACTAAAAACTGAACTATTGTTTTGAATGCTGTTTTAATAATAAATTGTACAATTGATTATTTGAAAAAAAATCTTAAAAAGAAATATTTCTCAGATATTATTATTCAGTTTGGAGGCCACTAAGTAAAAAGCATGTCACACATCTGAATCTATCGAATAAACATATTAATATGTAGTAAACTAGCTTATATGGTTTAGATTAGTTTACAGTGGACTTCAACGCCCAGAATTCTCTTAACATAATCAAGAAAAATTCTAAATGTCCCCACTGGCATGAAAACTTTGAAAATCCCTTATCTAGCAGAAAGGAGAGCCATGAGATTAAAATGGTCACTTTTTAAAAACAAAATAGTAATTTTATCAAAAATGACAAATGCAGCAAGGACACCTAAGCAGTCCACAATTTCTTCACCAAAAGCCAGAACCTTCCCATTCTAAAGGGATCCTTAATGCACCAACCCTGCCACATATCATTTCCACATGCCAGAGAGGAGGAAATGTTTGGAGTTCAGCTGTATCAGACAGCTATCATTTCACATTCAATTTACTTTGAACAAGCAACTTGTTTTTGGGTTTACATTCCATAATTGAATTACAGCTTTCACATTTTATCCATATGGAGGATTATCTTCACAGGTTTTTTGTCTTTTTGTGGACTTATGTTTTGCTTTCTTGCCTTTTAAAAATGAGAACTTCATAGTCCATTAATGAATTTTGTACTGTGGCAAAGCTAGTCTCCAATTGGTACAGTTAAACAGATGAATGGCAGGCCTTCAACACCATGTGTTATTATAGAAGTTGGACTCAGGGGAGTCTCTGGTGCTTTCTGAACTTGGTTGCTTGCTTGCAGATGTTTCATTGCCCAACTAGGAACATCAGTGTAAAGTCTGTTCATAGGGAATGATTTCTCCTGCCAATGCTGGTGGCATTAGAGCAGGGATTCGCATCAGACAAACAATCCAGCAGAGAAGGCCACCATATTGTCCACTAGGACAAAATAGATATAGGTATTTCTTGACATTCTGATTAAATATGACAGCTTTCATAGGTGCTGTGGTGGTGCAGTGGTTAGAAGGCAGTATTGCAGGCAAACTCTGCCCACAGCCTGGAGTTTGATCCTGACCACCTTCAAGGTTGACTCACCCTTTTATCCTTTGGAGGTCGGTAAAATGAGGACCCCTAGGTGATCAGGGGCAATATGCTGGCTGTAAACTGCTTAGAGAGGGATGTCAAGCACTGTGAAGTGGTATATAAGTTTTAGTGCTATTGCTATTCCTTCCTTCCTTCCTNTTCCTTCCTTCCTTCCTTCCTTCCTAGCACAATGGTCAGAATGCAGCATTGCAGGCTGACTCTGCTCACTGCCAGGAGTTTGATCCTGGGTTCAAGGTTGATTCAGTCTTCCATCAGTAAAATGAGGACTCAGATTTTTGGGGGCAAGAGGCTGACTCTGTAAACTGTTTAGAGAGGGATGTAAAGGACTGTGAAGCAATATGTAAGTCTAAGTGTTATTGCTGTTAGTATATAATCTGAGTGTATAGACACAGGCATACACACATACATATTATACAGTACACACATAGGTTAAATTTCTCTAGAAGAAGAAGAAATAGTCTATCGGTCTAATGCAACTCTATAGAACTTCATCTTCAAAGACAGTAGATTTCTGAGAATGGAAGGTTGTGTGAAGCAGGAAGGGGCAATTGTTTTTTGGCATGCTTGTAAAACAAGCAGAATATTAAATTTTCCCTAAATTCCTCAAGACTTTTTATGTATTGTTTGGGTTGAAGGGTTATATCGTGGTCCTGGATCAAGGAACAAACAGGTTCTTCAAGTCTGTGAAAATAGAATCTTATCAAGTTACAGAAAACTTTCCTGTCCCTAAATTTATCTCCAAATCTCCTCTCATTCTTTTATCCGCTTAATCTCATTATTTAGCCCCATCCCCCAAATCTATTTTACAGACACCGCTTAAGCTTTCCCAACACTTCTTGTGTTGATCTCCCAGTATTTTAAAGCAAAGAAATGAAAAGCTAAAGAAGTAATCAATCTGATTTTACCCCAATAGTAAATGACCTGAGCCATCTTCAAGGGTGGGCTTTTATGGGACGCTCATCATAAACAAACCAAGTGGATTTAATCTCTGTTTTTTTTTCAGAGGGGATGATGAGATATCTGTCTGGAGATGTTATTCTCATGAAGTATCATGCCCAATTTGGGGTGGTATGAACAACGTGGTGGCATTGTGCCTTGATTATATTAGGACACAACAGGATTTCGTAAATGGAAACAATACCCAGATTGTTTCATGAACAGGAAAGTAGGGAGGAGATAAAATTAATATTAATTCATCTAAGCCGCGGGGTTCTGCAGCAGTGCCAGGATATTTCAATGAACAAAGCAATTATAGAAATGAATCACAGAGATACTTTGAGCGTGGATTTTATCCTCCATATACTTGGTACTGAACATAAATCTTCAATAATCCCATTTCATAATGCCAGATAATCCTGCTGTTTATTTTGATATGACTATTCTGCCCAAGAGAAAGGAGCTATTTTCTGTTCAGGTGGAATGTTTGCCTGTTAAGTTAAAGGACTGTGGAATGATTTAGACCATAGCTCTGGGGGCAAGAATCTGCTCAATTGACGTGGTTACAGGCTGTGTCCAGTAACAATCATGGACATGGATTTTATAAGGGATTATTGCTGGATAGATTCCAGGAAACAGTCGGGTTATGGATGTCCTGTTGAGAAAGAAATAGTGCAATATATAATTTAAGTGTTGAATTTCTACGGATCCATATAATTATATAACCATATCCTGCAAATATATTGAATAATATGAAATGTCACTAAGTTGTAAAAAAAAAATCAAAATTAATTATCCAATTGTGAATGATGCTGCTAAGTTTGATGTGTGTGTGGTGGGAGAACTGCCCATCAATGCAGGATAAGAGATATGGCTAGGAATACATTACAGATACAGATTAACAGAGTTGGAAG
>AZIM01002481.1:71177-102013 GCA_000516915.1 Ophiophagus hannah
TCTATTCTATTCTATTCTATTCTATTGAGTCAGGAATGCTGATATACAAGGGTGACTGTAGACTACACCAGGGGTCTCCAACCTTGGCAACTCCAGCCAGCTTTGAATTCTAGCAGTTGAAGTCCACAGGTCTTAAAGTTGCCAAGGTTGGAGACCCTTGGACTACACAACCCAATGGTTTCAATCAGGATCTAGGAAGGCAAGGGTGCATATATGGCTCTTTTTGGTTCCTAGTCCCTATGACAAAATCACCCTTCAGTGATTGGGGAGGGGGAAGGAAATACTTTGGTTCCATCTTCCTTATTTTTCCAGATTTTTAAGGTAGTGCTATTTATATATATATTGTTTGAGAAGAATTCCAAGCTACTTTGCTGTGCTTGCAATTATGCTCAAATTCCACTGAAAACAGTGTCAAAACTAAACCAGTTAATAGATTGATTTCAGTAGGCAGTACATGCAGGAGTATCTTGGCCATCAACCGCCTTATTATACTGATAGTAATTTCATTCTATTTCATCTTCCAAACTCCTTTTGTTCTAATGCTCTTCCTGCAGGGTAACATTAAAAACGCTTTGCAGAAAAGTTAACGTAAGCATTAAATACAACTTTCATTTCTGCACATTTCTTCATTTATTGCTACTATACTTTCTAAATGATCCTAATGCAGCATTAGAAGTAGGTGACTACCATATATCCAATTGTTTTCTTGCTCTTAACTTTGAGGTCTTTCTTGGCCCTATAGCAGGCCATTTTTTGCAAGTCCATATAATCTGACAAATAATTTTTCAGTCATCACAACAATTCTGACATTCAGTTATGGAAATTATAACACACACACACACACACACTGCGATCTGGCTGGAAACTACACAGAGCCACTCCTAGGAATGGAATCTCTCTACCATCCCCATCAAGGATGAGGTCACAGTTGCATAGACATCCTTGGGGGGCGGTTTTGTCATCTGGGTGAATTGTTTCCATGCCTTTGGTTGGGGTACATTGTTCGCAGCTGCTCTGCCCGCACCCATTTGGATGGGAATCAGGTAATTAAAACTGGGAGGTTGCCTTAGGTGAAGACTCGCTTATCTTCACAAGGCTCATTTTTAATTATCCACAGACAGTTTGACTCACTGAATTATTCAGTAGCTGTAGTGTAAATTTCCATTAATAAAAACATAAGCCGCTGGTATGGTTTCCCTTCTTCATTTCTAACATACATTTTAGTTGAAGCAGCAACTTTGGCGAACATTTAAATAGGTGCAGTGATCACTTTATTGGGTGCAAGTATCTCTCTTCTCCAGTGTAGTGGGATTTCCTTCTTACTCCCTGTTTTCTAGATAGATTCTGGTGATCCACTATCAATGCCAGAATCATAGAGTTGGAAAGGATCTTGGAGAACCTCTAATCAGGAAACCTTCTCAAACAGGAAACCCTCTGCTGTTCCAGGCAAAGGGCTGTGCAATCTCTTCTTTAAAATCTTCCACAACTTCTGGAAGCAAGCCAATGTCCCTATTAATGCCAGACCTTTAGGCTTTGGGCTACATCCCACACGGACATCAAACCCAAGTGCTAAAGAAGTTCTGAGAACTTCAACACAGTTTTCCATTGCAGCTCTGTCATGGGGCAACAAAATGCAATTATAGGTCAAACACAATTTTATCTTTTGAATAATGTGAAAAACAGTTGATTTTTTTGACCTCTATCTACCACAAACACTTCTGTCATAGTAAATATGTAAATGAGATGAGAAAGGCTTTCAGGTGTTTTACACTTCTAGAGGAGAGACAATGAATACTTTCTGGAAAAGAATGAATGAAACGTTCCCAAACTGTCCTTAAATATTGATAGAATAAAATGACATGCTATGCTGTTTTTCTTTGCAGCATCTGAGGCCACTTCTAAGTGCTTATATATTATTGTAAAATATTGACAATGTTTATCCCTGCCCCAGATTTCTCCATCCTGTACTATTGTCAGTCACCATTTTAAATCAGGCATTGACCAACTAGTGTATTTAGGGCATGAATTCTTTGTTTATTTTTCTTTGAACAGCTGCCCTGCTTTGCTTCACAAGCTCTGTTTCCTATAAGGAGTCCTCGATAAGAAAGCCCCTTTTAGAAAGAAAATCTCAGAGACAAAAACAAAGGTGTCTTTCTTTTGTTATCTGGATATCAACATTTCTCAGCAAGTACAGCTTTAATGCCAGCTCAGGTTCTCCTTTCTTCAATCTGTCAATCTTCTTTGCAAGGAAACACTTAAGCCATGCATGGCAAAAGTGCTGAGACTTATATAGTGCTTTACAGCCCCCTCCGAGCAGTTTACAGAGTCTGCATAACTTCTAGGAAACACTTCAGATATCTTTATAAAGTGAATAAATTTATAAATGCTTAAATAGAGAGTCTTTCTTCCTTCTGTCTGCAATAAGCAACAACACCCACGTGGCTAGCAGACCTTCAATACAGGAAAGGCAACATCTGGTTAGAGGGCAGACAACTGTAGAGTCATCCAGTTTTGAAAATATTGCCTACCGCTTGCTGTTCCATGCTTGGTGACCCATTCACTAATGCTGGAGGACAATCAAATTTGGAAAGCATCAACCTGTACATCTGTGGGTGAGAGGCGAGTTTCATTGTCACAACCATTTATGTTTTTAAAGTGACACATTGTCACCTTAGGTAACATGACTGCGTGAAGTGAATGAGAAAGGGCATCTCAATAACCAAGCCGAAAGCATCAATGGACATGTGAGGTGGAATACATGCAGGAAAAAGATTAATGTGTAAAAAGTGTGGGGAGGTTTTTTTTAACAAAGAAAATGCAAATATAATTGGGCAGCAAAGACTGGACTGTAGCGACTCTGGGATATTCTGCAGGTTTGAGGGTTAAAATTAGGGAAAGCGGGTTGGATGGGAACTGTTGTCCCAACAGCCTTGGAGAAATACCATTGGAAAAGCTTCTCCTTCATTTTCCTCCTTTTTAGATTCAGTTCTTTGAAAGGACTATGTGGAGTACATGCCTTTGTTCAGGATACTTTATATTCAGGCACTGCCTTAAAGTAAGTTATCAACAGTTGAACATAAATTTCTGCCACTCCAGGAAATACGTTCCCTCAGTGTTTAGATGCATTTAGGAAATGGCTCCATCTCTTAATAAGAGAGATGAGCCAGGAAGAGCCATAAAGTTTATAAAATTCACCTTAACGATGGTTGAACAGAAGTCCCCAGTAAGGAGAAGCAGTCATTTGTTCAGATGGTTCAGAAAACAAGGATTGTTCCTGATGATAGGGATAAATGAGTTTGAATTTATTACTTAGCTATTTAGATAGTTGGTTTGGTATTATTTTGGAATGATGTGACCCCAGGCATTTTGCCCTACTTTAAAAAATAAAAATAATTTTAAAAAGACATTGATGTGCATAGTGTCTACAGCCTTCAGCTGTAGAGAAGTGTAGGTGATATGACCCCAGTGCTAACATGTGGTGTTAGTCAGTTAAATAATGATATTTTTTATCGTCATCATCAAAAAAATTATGGATGGCTTATATAGAAAAGGTGCAAATTAGAACATTCACAAAAGAAAAATTAAAACAACCAATAAAACAGTACAAAAACAAAACCATATAAAATAAGGCAAAGACAAATAAAGATGGTGATACCATATACACAAACCCTCAAAAAAAACCCTTCCCAAAACAACTTAGTCAAAAAGACCACCAAAGACACTACTTTCCTGACGTCCACAGAGAGGCCATTAGATGGACTTTCTTCAGGATTCCTTCCTTCCTTCCTTCCTNCTGCCTGCCTGCCTGCCTGCCTGCCTGACTTCCTGCCTTCCTGGGTGGATGGATGGGCTCACTTATGATGGTGGAAGTTTGGAAGATTTGGAAGCCCAGGCAGCTCATTATGGAGAAAATGTATCTGTGTGATCATAACAGTCAACATCAACCTGATGTCTCATAATCAATCAATCAATCAGTCAGTCAGTCAGTCAGTCAGTCAATCAAACAAGTGTAAAATACAAATAAAAGGGGAGGCTTCCATTGCATCATGTGATCATACAGTCTTTGTAAAGTGGATACATAAAATAAAACTGCCATGAGAGTCCATCTCATTTGGCCCAGGCAGTGTAGCCAGAGAGTTTGGACACTGACCATTTCCCTGATTTCCCTGACACCCTTTTACAGCAGAAACTCAAGAATGACACTTGGAAGATTCTGGAGCCCTTCTGCAAAGTATAGCATAGAGAAGGCTTCAGTGTATTTCCAGGACTTGGTAGTAGAGGAATATATAAGAAGCAGAGAGAAAACACTGAAGTCTTTTAAAAAGTATTAAAAGTACAATGCAAGATGCAGCACAACATTAATATGGTCTACAAACTTTAATGGGCTAAGCTATTAGCAGATAATAAAGCTGTATATTGTATAAAAATGTGTCTAAGGCAATCAAATACATGACAGAGGAATAAATGTGGAAAGACAGTTACATTATGATACCTCATGACATTTTAAATATTTTTATGATATATAATGAAGGAAGCTAACTTTGAAGAAATGAATAGAGCTTACAAGTGACTCAAAACAATATTGATGATCTTCCTACTGGAATTGCAGCATTCAAGACTGAGTCAACTTTCTGTGCCACCAGATTCTACAAAGTTTATACTGGATAAACAGGACTTATTTCTGTTAAAGGCAAGAAAAGCCAAATGCACAAATATAGGATAGGTACTAGTACCTGGTTTAACAGTAGTGTAGTAACTG
The DNA here is from genome assembly GCA_000516915.1 of Ophiophagus hannah. Taxonomy (NCBI): domain Eukaryota; kingdom Metazoa; phylum Chordata; class Lepidosauria; order Squamata; family Elapidae; genus Ophiophagus; species Ophiophagus hannah. The sequence continues at coordinate 75,937 of AZIM01002481.1, forward strand.
TGAGACGGATCTTGGAGTCCTAGCGGACAATCATTCAAAAGCCAATGCAATCCTAAGCTGCATTAATAGAGGGATTGAATCAAGACCATGTGAAGTGCTAGTACCGCTTTATAAGTGGCCTTGGTAAGGCCACGCTTACTGCATCCAGTTTTGGTTACCACAATACAAAAAGGATGTTGAGACTGGAAAGAGTGCAGAGAAGAGCAACAAAGATGGTTAGGGGAGAGAAAGCTAAAATATATGAAGAACGATTGCAGGAATTGAGTATGTCTAATTTAATGAAAAGTGAGTGACATGATAGCAGTCATGTCAAAAGGAGTGATATGATAGCAGCCTTCCAATATTTGAGGGGCTGCCACAAAGAAGGGGGAGCGACCTATTCACCAAAGTACCTGAAGCATCTGTTCACTGTGTATAAGCAAAAACTGCACTCTTAGGATACAACTGGAGATTTTGAAAAAAAAAAATCAGGTTATCCACATTCTTCTAATCGGGAAAATACTGTTCCAGCCAATGCAATAAAAGTAACATTTTTTTTTCATTCAACAGCAGTCCCAACAATTGCAAGTTTCCTAAAAACCATAACATCCTCTAATGTTTTATAAAATGTGTCGAGTATATTTTCCTTTGCGAAGGCTTGTCAAGCCAAAACCCTCTGAATGATCTAATTTCTAATGAAAGTGGCACCAGGAATTTGAGGAAGCCAGAGAAATGCCTGCCTTGCATCCTGGTTTTTTCAGACTCCCTCGAAGGAATCGTGGCTGTTTTAGTTTGGAGCAATTTGTCAAATTAGCACATGACTGACACAGCACGAAACCTTCCTTGACACCAGGCAACATGATGTATAAGCAAGAGGTTGGATTGAATTGTTATCACCAGGTGAAGCGTGACAAGGTTTTCTGCTCGCATGGGAACACCCCACCGTCGCTCCCTCTCATTCAGCTGAACATGGGATAAACCCCCTAAAGGCCATAATGTTCCATCGGTTCCTGGAATGCTGCTTTTCCTACAACCTTTCCAAAGCAAATACTTGAACACTGAATGAGACGCTTAACTGGCAAGGTGCTTAGCTTCTTTTTCTAAACCAGTTGGCATGGTTTCCTCTTTTTCTCTTGGCTGAACAGCTTTGGCATTTGAGCATAGCCTGTAAAAATGATGGGTGGCAAGTAGAAGTTTCCTAGCTTATCCTTCTGTAAGGACCGTTTCTCTCTCTCTCTCTCTCTCTCTCTCTTAAATGACTTTCATGTGGAGAATGTGCATAATCATTGAAAGGTTTGCATCTGGGACTTCCCTATTTCTTAGAAAATGAAATAGGTACTGCTAATTTATTTTAAGATTTGTATGTTCTAACGTCCAAGCTGAAGATTATTTTTATTGCTAAAATTAACCTGCACTGTCAATATTTTTAAGTATGAACCTGAGTTCTTAAAAAATGCATGAAGCTGGTAACAAACAGATTGCAAACACAAATAAGTATCAGTAAAATATACTCTCCCAACAGTAATTTGAGAAACCTGTTTTTCTACTTTTACTCTTTTAGAAAATGAATTTATGTTTGTTTGGTGGGAGTAGAGTGTATCATTGCAATTTTTATGTCTAAAACTGTTTCTGGTTTAAGCTTCTTTCCTTATTTGGCATTACTTTGGATGATTTCCGCAATCACTGGCTGATCATTTTGTCATTATGCTTATAATCAAATGTCATATCAAAGATTCAAAGTCAAATAATGACATCAAGGAACTGGAGTCTCATGCTGAAATTTCTAGTTCCTCATCATCTTGCAAATCTCACAAAGTCTGGTACACTATGTGAGTATAGGTGTTGGTACTTTAGACACTGGTAATCTGTAAACTGCTTATCTCTTTATTTTTAATCTAATTCAAATAAAAAGAAAAAGGGTTTATGTGAAAAGCCAGCAGTCATTACAGGATGATTGGAATTAGTAATCTTGTAATGTATGTTCAGGTGAGTCATCTACGATACTTTGGATGGGAATTCTAGTGGATTTAGAAACAAAGCAAATCTATTTGGAATAAAGAAACACAAGAACTGAGGGGTTACCTAGCTACCAGATTAACTAGTTTGGTCTGCCGCAATTTAACTCTTAATATTCATCTAACATTTACAGGAACATGATTCTATAATGAATCATAATTGTGACCTATATATGAAATTGCTTCTATCTAAAGTATAATTTATTCTTTTAGGTATTCAGACTGCCCAGTACATATGGTTTGTTCTGTTGTTTATAGGGTGGCATGGCGGCTTAGTAGTTGAGATGTTTGAGACCTGAACACCACGTGACAGGATGAGTTCCCATCCTCACCCAAGCTCTTGCCAACCTAGCAGTTCAAAAGCAGTCAGATAAAGAGGTACCAATTCGGTGGGAAGGTAACAACGCTCCATGATGTCATGCTGGCCATAAGACCACCAAAACGTCTTCGGACAGCACTGGCTCAATGGCCTTGAAATGGAGATGAGCGCCATGCCCTGTGGTCAGCAATGAGTAGCAGAATAAAATCTGCAGGGACTCCTTTTGTTACTTATATGGCTGTTGATAGGAAAAGTGTTCAGGTGAGCATTGCCTCCTGTCATTGTTTAAGATCAGCGGGTGTGAAATATTGTAATTACTCTGTCTAAATTAAAAGCTTCAGGAAGTAAAGAGTGTCCTATCTAGCAAAATGAAATTCAATGGTGAGAAAAGTAAGATTCTACATTTAGGAAAGAAAAACCAAATGCACAGGTGCAGAATAGGTGGCACCTAGCTGAATAGTAGTAATTCTGAGAAGGAGTCCTAATTCTGGAATCCAGAATTCCCCAGCTAGTTATCTTCTCTCTCCTTCTCTCTCCTCTTCGTGCTCTCTCTCTCTCCCTTTCTCTCTCTCTCNTCTCTTTCTCTCCCCTTCTCTCTCTCTCTCTCTCCACATGGAGGCCACAAATATACAATCAAAGCTTTGATTGTGCAGCTATGGCCTTCTTCTTGACTTTTTTAGACCTCTCCCCCAATGCCAGATGCATTTTCAGCTTTGCAAGCAAAATGCTTCTGGTGAATGATGAAGACAATGAAAATCACCAGATGTTCTATTTCCCCTTCATTTTTCTTTAAGTCTCTAAGTCAAAAAGTAAAATCTGTATTTATAGTTGGCATTAGGAAGTTTAATGTTTGAGATTGGATTATCATGATCTATGTGCTTCACATCCCCTAAGGGGGTGATTATCTCCAGATAACCTTACTCCTTGAAGTTCTCCACAATGTTAATATTAAAAACATATATTTTGGGGTGGGATGGCATTAAGCTGTCAGACCAAAAATGTTGTATAGTGGTTGAAATGAGCAGGGGGAAAATCATGCAGGTTAGTTTAACCCATGGGGGAGGCTCACCTGATAAACCAGAGGAACCTTAAGACCAGCTGCAATGTGAGCAACATATTCCATCTGCAAGGAAATAAAATGAAATTTTTGTTTTCTAGAAAAACAATGTTATGTCATCACACTGTATTGATGAAGTTTCTGTTCTCTGTTCTGAAGTTTACATTCTTGTTTTCTCTGAGTTCAGCTGTTTGTGTGCACATTTTTGAACTTAAGGAAACATGCAAATGGTTTTATAGCTAGATCTGAAATTAATTTGCTCCCCTAAATATTTTTTTTTTTTTGCAATTTGAGGGTTCATTTTCTTCAGATATTATCTGCATGCCTGGACAAATACTAAACATTTTTTGGCTGAAAACAAAGCACGCAAGCAAAGCCAGAGGTATCCATGGATAAACATAATGGGTGGGCTTAAACATAATCAGTTGTGTTGGATTTTGACTGCCTGAGCCTAAACTATACAAGTCACGTACAGTATTTTGCAGTAAAGAAACTTCAGAACAAAAGCGTGATACAACAAATCTTTGCAAAGGTTTAGATGTTCTGAGCTTTAATATCTTGTAAATAAAAACCTAGGATGCTGTAATTAAGGGGAAAAGAATTAGTGATGTACCTTGGATGAAGGAGAGATGTTAAGAATCAGTTGCATGTATTTGTAGTTTAAAATGGTTAAACTGATTAAATAAGCAAACATGTATCATTTGTAATTTAACATGATAAAATAATTAAATGAGTACTGCTTTTATAATTTTGTTGGAATAGATTTCTTTGCAATCTTATTCTTGTCAGTTTCTTTTTCTTATATAATCCTGTATAAAATTGGCATGGAAGAAAATAGCAGGGCAAAGTTTGCAAGTAACAAACAATGTCAGTTGCATTAACATGTGCTTCAGCTTATAAATAGGAATACATCAAGTAATAAGGGGGGGCACCTTCAAATCCAGCTTGACTCCTGAGGGGGTCCAGGGCCACAACCATGGTAGCCACTTCTTGGCTGCCGTATAGCTGTAGCCTGCTGTTGCCTTCTGCTGGGATGTATTTATTTTGTTTTTCCTTACTTCTCAATCTAGCCTGTAGCCATGTAGCTTTGAAGCCCATGTGTGATCAGCCCGACATTGCTACCCACTTGTAAGAAAAAGTAGAGGATCAGGCACAAGCAGTGACAGTTTGAAAAACATGATTAGTTAGCAGCTGTCAAGTCAGATGAGTGAATGAACACCTACTTGTCATCCTGACCTATCTTTGGTTTATAATTCATAGTCCTACCAAAGACTTTCCAATAAATTTTCCTGGACCTACTGACATAGCAGAAGGCAGAGAAAATTCCCTGAGAACAGTTGGGTTAGATGTCCCAAAGATGGTTTTTCAAAAGGCCACTGGAAGGAGCTTCTTGGGTGAGAAGCAAAACGTATTCAGTGAAAAACAATGAAAGTTCCAGTTGCCTCTTGGAAAAGCACTTTTGGGACAGCCATGACCTGGGTGGTGGAAAACCTTTATAGACAGTTCGGTTGTATTACAACAGTGTTGAGTGCTGCTAAGCCCCAATGATTTTCCTTCAACTAAACCCAAGCACAGAATGGGACAACTTGCCGTGGCCAAATTGCCATAGCCACCTTGCCATGGGACAATTCACCACAGCCAACTCGCCATGGGACAATTCAACAATTTGATTTAATTGCTTCAAATAATGAAGGCATTATTTTAATTTTTGTCATTCACGTTTCATTTTGTCCCTCTTTTTGGCATCTCTTCTTTAATGATTCTATTCCACCATTTCTTCGAGATTGATGTAAACTCTTGTCCCATGTTGAGTTGGCCATGGCAAGTTGGCCGTGGCGAGTTGTCCTAGACCCCACAAGCATTGGTTCATGAATCCCCACTTCCCAATCCCAGTTCCTAGTATATTCCTACTCATCCCCATTTGCTCTCCATGTTTTAGAACCAGTTTTTCTAGTTCTAAAATAGTTGTTGCTTTCTAGTGTTTCTCCCAAACTCTCCACCGTACCCTGACTGTGTTTTTAATCCTATATAGTATCTCTCCATTTAAAATGACTTCAGCTTAGCCATGACCAATATATTCATGATGACCCTTCAATGAAATGTGAAAAAGCAGTTACATTTCAGACTCTTAATATTTTGCTAGTGAATTAATAATCCCTGAAGCTCATAGGATTAGAGGAATCACTGAACAGAAACTATGATTAATCCCGTTTCTGGGTAGAGAGACCTTGCCACTTTCAATTTATTTGTTTTTATTTGGGCAATTTGTGCTGCTCTTTCACCTTCCAGTTTTTGCCTAAAGAAATAAAATTTTGAAAAAGGCATAATGAGGAATTTAAATTTAGTCAAGGTTAATGCAACAGATTCATTGAAATCAGTAGGTCTCAAATTAGTCCTTAATTCTGTTCTGAAAAGAAAATATTTGGGTGTTATCACGCTTTAAATTAAATTTTAATTATTATTAAATTTTACCATGGACAAATTGTACCAAATATTAGTCCATGAAATGCTATGTTGCAAGAGAAAAAAAGCCAGTTCTACAGAATAATAAGATAGTATTTTAACATTCCAGTAGTTTAGTAGCCCTGCAGTCCAATATTTAAATCATTTAGATTCTTAGTATTTTAGACAATAACTATTCTAGGTTTTTCTGGTATGTGCACTCATGTTTTTGCTTATGTTTTTCTGGGTTTCTTTTTATTTATTTAGCCTTTCTTTCACCATGGAACTTTGCTAATGAAACTAAAAAATTCTGGTCAGTAACTGTACTAAAGGACATTGATTGACTGACAGTTCATTGCATGCACACACACACGTGGGTCCAAATTAAAGTCTTTGGGGGACGTTAGGTAAAAAAATCTGTTAGTCCCAAGCACAAACAATAAAAAGTAAATGTGTAAGGTACATCATTAAGTGAGTATAATGAAATTGCACCCAGTAAAAGGACAACTAAGCAAAAGGATAAATATGATTTGGTTGGGGTTTAAAAAAAATACTTCAGCTATAGTTAACAGTCCTGCTAGAACCAGCCGTAACTCCAGACCTGATTGGTTCAAGTCCAGTGTCAGTCATGGGGATTACTGAATGGTTTTGAGCCACCCTGCCCAATCTTCTGACAAGATGGTTACCTGGGGATAAACTGATACTATATATCCCTCTTTGCACCTAAGGAGAAGAGAGGACTCATTGGAAAAGTCCCAGGTGTTGGGAAAAATGGAAGGCAGAAGGAAAAGGGGGAAGGAGATGGTTGGATGGTGTCATCGTTGATGCAATGAACATGACTTTGGGCAGACTCTGGAAGATGGTGGAGGGCAGGAGGGCTGGAACTGGACTTAGTAGTAAGTGGATAACTGTAACCCACCCTATCAATAAATAGATTTTTATGCACAACAGGACAAGAATGACTTGAATGCACATATAATATTGAGTCACTTAGTGGTTTATTACTCTGATTGTTGGATTACTGCTCACTTAGCCTCTTGTGTGACCTCAGCCACTGTGGTTTGTCAAAAGGCAACAGTTTTCTCATGAAAACATGGCGGTCACCGTCACAAGGCAGCCTGCAGGCCAGATTCACATTTTAACTGACCATTTCCACGTTGAAATTTAAATCAAGGATCTTACTTGGCAGAAGCCTTGGGTTGAACCTGCTGGAATCATTTAGACATTGGCTATTCTTTAAATATGTTAAATCTTACTAAACTGATTTATTTAGACGTGGGTGTGTGGAAAGTGCAGAATGGGAGTGGGGGAAAACCTCCAGCCAAACATAGTTGCATAACTGCGCTGAGTATGGAAGTAGAAGATTTCACCAGGCTGTTCCCAGGACAGCTCAGAAAGGACTCCAGGCTGACCCAGAACAGCCAAGATGAAGGAAATTCGGCTCCTTCTTAATATGTGCTCAGATCATCTTGGTGGCTGAGCACAATTTTTTTTTTAAAAAGGCCCTCCCTTTCTAATCAATTTACATGACCCCAGTATCCCTGGAAAACATTTAGACTTGAGTATGCACATTGGAAGACTGCAAACAGTTGTAAACAAATAAATAGCACAGAACTTTGACGCCCCTTGTTTTGAATTGTGTGGGAATAGAGACGGTGGGAACGGACTTCAGCTGCTTTGGCTTCAAGTGGGTGAAGGACACCACCCTCCCTTCCCTCTTGCCTTCCAAAGCGCCAAGAGCCAAGCCACAAAGTTCAGGTTTTGACGTGTGGTTTCTTGTCATGCTATTAATAGGTAAAGACTCCCTTGAGTTGAGCTTCAGTCTGGTAACTACCAGGATGTTTCTGCTCACTTCCTTGGCAGGAATGAAGAGTGGTTTGCCACCGCCTTCTTCGGGGATGTTTATTCAACTTCCCAGTCTAGACTACACTTCGGGGATTTTTGAGATCCACACAGGACCGACCCTGTTGAGTTATTTTCAAGGTCAGCCAAAGTCCACCAGGTGTTGCTACCTGCTGCGATTGCTTAAATTATTTTTTTTGCTTATACATCCTTGGCTAAGTGACCCCCTATTTCTGGTCAGGGACATAGGTGAGAACTGCCACAATAGGCTTCTCCTGTATTATCTTCCTATACCAACCACTTTGAGGGGCCCCTGTAGGAGGATTATTACTTTGGTTGCTATTTCTCAGTTGCTCTGACCATTTTTCTCTCCCTGTTCTTCTCCTCCACCTGTTTAGGAAGCTTGCTTTGACTTGTAGGGACTTCAACATTTTAAAGGTACATCTTTTCCCTTAAATAGCCACTTCTAATGTCTAAAACAGGTCTTCTTTATGCAAACTATTCTTGTTCATTGTTCAATATATTTGTATATTTATCTTGCTTGGTGTAACCAACCTATGTTTTAAACTGAAGAGCATTCTACCTGAAGCCTGTGGAAATAATTCTGCCTTTTTAAAGAAGCGAATATCCCATTCATTCTTAATCATAAAGTGTTTCCAATCACAGTGATGTCATCTAAGTTCATAATTTTGTGATTTGTTACAGAAATGTGCCTAATACGTAAAGCTTAGCATATTGTAAATCAAGATTTAGGAATATGCGCATCTTGGAATAGGAAGCAAGGATAATTACTTGCTTGTGTCCTAATAATTATAGTCCATTCCAACCCAACAGTATTGTGAAGATGGGATAAAGTAAGACCAGTTTATTGTGAGCAAGATGTTCTGAACAGAAATTAGAAATAGCCAGGTTTATGTCAGGCCCAACCACAAAGACAAGACAGTGAAATCAAATCAAATCAAATCCTTTATTTGCTTCTACCTAATGGACATAATCTTGCCAAAGTAAAACCCTCTGACCTACTAGATGCATCCTGAGAGATTCTAGGGTGTTGCTACCCTGAACATCTTCCCAACTTTCTCATCAANAGCTTCTCACTGGAGTGACTGGCTTCATCCCTGGGAAACTGTGGTGTGGCTGAGATTCCCCCGCTGCTTCTCCAAGTGCATATTCCATCACAGTTTAGGTGACATCTTTCCCCACCCAGAGCAAACCTAGTTCTATTAAATAATTGTGCATAGTGTCCTACTTTGGTTTTATTTTAAAATCTGTCCCACTTTTTTTCTTCAGTGTTTCCCACAGAGAAGCCAATTCAGAACTGTAATTGGAGGCCTGGATGGGAGATCCAAACATAACATCACATGTGAACAGAGTTTGCATCCAGTGATAGTCAAGTTCTGTTTGCCTTTCCCACAGTCACCCTGGAGAACTGGAAAGCAAATTAAAATAGAAATGGGATCTGATCAAGTTTTTGACCACAAGTCTTTTTCAGTTACGCATTTGCAAAACCTCAGCTCTACGAGAGGTTGGCCAAGTCCACTTAAATTACAGCCTCGGTTTTTAGAGAACAAGTCAGGATTTTCAAACTTGTCATTATGTAGATTGTCAAGCTTTTTTAAAAAGAAAAAGAGAAAAAAATCTTTGATTTTGGTTCTGTTATGATTTGAACCCTGGCAATGGAAACACAGGAAATAAGCCTGGTTTTAAAAACAATGCATTACATCACTGATTTACTTTAAAATCATTATGGTTACCTTTGATGCTTTCCACAATAAGGGGAAGTATTTCAAATGAACCTTCTAGGGTTTCAATATTAGAAGAAAAATATTCAATTCCTAACACAGCTATGGTCCCAATCATATGCTATAATGTTTTCTGCACCTCACCTAAAACAGTGAAAGGGGGTACATGGAAACTTCCTCCTCCTCCTCTTTCTCTTTCTTCCTTCTTCTTCCTTCCTTCCTCTTCCTCTTCCTCCTCCTCCATCTCCTTCTCCTCTTCCTTTTTTCCTCCTCCTCCTCCTCCACCTCCTCCTCTTTCTCCTCTTCCTTCCTTCCTTCTTCCTTCTTCCTGCTTCCTTTTTCCTCCAGAAGACACGCTGTGGACTTCTTCTGTAACTTGCAAGCACTTATTTGTAAGGCTGTGTCTGGTGTTAAGCCATCCCCAAACTTACAAAATGCATGCAGAGGTGTTCCAAGTGAGATACTTCAAGGCCAAATGTAGTGCAGCTACCGCGGTGATGACTATGGGAGAAAGAAGGGAAAGGAAAGTGCTGGGAAAACGGGGCAGGAAAAAGAAAGGTATCCTCCACTTAGGCTTAGCCATCTTGAGTTTGCATGGATCTTTCCTGTTTGCCGATGCAAAATCGGTTTAATGTAATACATGAAATAGAAAGGATTCTAACTTTTCTGAAGAACTCACAGACTGATGTAAATGCTACCCATGGGTTTTATGCTGGCTGGCCTATTAAAGGACACTGCTGATGGAAGCCAGACCAATTCTACCTTGATGTGAAGGCTGACATGTTCAGGAGATAAGGGCCTATTAGAGATGAAGTCATCCAGTTAAATCCATTTTCTAGCTTTCAAGCACAATATTAGTTTGCAAAAACTGTAGATCGGTGTTGGGGGAAGCTTCATTCACCCTTTTAGCAAAGTCCCAGCTGGGGAGAAGAAGTGTCTTCTCCTCCCATTAGCAATTTGCAATGAGCAGTCTAAGGCCAGATCCTCTGGAAAGCAGGGAAAAAAACCCCAAACCTTCATCTGTTTCCAGCCTGCAGTTCAGGACCCAAGTTATTCCAGTGCCCTTAACCCTGGGAAAAGAGCCAAATTAAGCTGGGTTAATACATTAATGTCCACAGTGACAATGTGACTCTCTCAAGAACAATCAGAGCAAGGATCCATCTGCCAATTGCATCTCTGCTGCCTTCCATTCCCTCTGTCAAAAGAGCAGGAGGTCTCTCTGATGAAGACTGCGAGGAGCTCAGAGAAGTAGAGCAACTGAACGAAGGATGGCACATTAGTCTTGCAAATCAAGTCTGAAGTCGTAAGATCTAATTTTAGATCCTCTATTGTCTTTTCATTATTTATAAAGCCAGGGCGGTATGGAGCAAGCTAAAAAAAAAAGATCTGAAGGGGGAGTTTTTTCCCCTCCTGAAATGGCTTTTCACAATCAGCCCCTTCAAGGAAACAGAAACCTTAAGAAAAGGGGATGTTGGTTGCATTACAAAGCGGCAATAGAGATGTGATTATTAACCAAGAAGCTTCCAAGGTTCGCTTGGTTTTATTAGTATATTAAATATCAAGGGCTTTAGCTGGTAGAATAATGAACAGTGCCAGGATTTAACCTTATTTAACCTTCTGAGTGCTGAGCTAAAACTCATTAGTTCTGCTGTGCCCTTTTTAGAGGGAAATGTGGATGAATGTGAGTTTTTGTTTACTGAATTGGCAATTTAATCACCCTTCATTCAATACACTGAAAAGGAGCCCATATTGAAGCTCTGACAAGATGCATGTGAAAATCATTTAATGAAGCAGTACGTAAATCAATTTAATATCTTTGGCAGGGGTGGGTGTGCAGGGGAGGAGCCACATTAGATTAGATTTTATTAATTTTGGTCAATGACCAACTTAAGGGGTGGGCGATCAGAAGAGCCAAGATGCCATGACTGCAGGATCAAAGCAATAGAAAGGGAAGGACCCTTCATTGTACATCCATTTCCCCCATCTTGGCTTTGTGGCTTCCCTAATCTTTAGTCAATAATGTTATTATTACTGCAACCTGGGGAGGGGGGACCAGAAGTCCTTCTTATGTTCTTTCCATGAACTGCATGTTATCATGTGATTTTTCTGAACTTTCTAATTGTTCTTTAAGTTCTTCATTGTGTTACGCATCATTCTGTTTGCTCCTTCAAAGGTTTCCGTGTTGTTGTTCTTGCTACCCTGTTTGGTTAAAAGTTCTGCTTGTTCTGCAACACATTTGTTTACTTCACGTGGCAAACCTGTTGAAGAGAGTAAGGAAGACGACCTTGATGGAAATATGCAAAAATGTTCTCCTAGGTAAAAGGGGTTGAAACATTTTTTAAGTTCTAGAAATGCGACAACATTTGGAAGTGCCTCAGGCAGAGGCTGACCTGATTCAGTGGAGTATGTAAGAACAGTTGGGAGATACAGAACAATCAGACTTGGAAGATTCTGTTAATAGAGGATCTCAATAAAAACACTTCTTGATTAGAGTTGATTTCCTAGCCTGGTCTATCAATTTTTTTTTCATTACTTGCAGACAAAGTGATCATCACTGAGGGCTTCATTTCTCTAGAATTGTTGATACCTTTTCTTACTCATGAGCCAAAGAGCCAATAAATATCCATAATTGGAGAGGTGATGAAGCAATAAGTATTGGAAGCTGGATGACTCCTCCAGATGCTTCCCCAGATGCCTCTCCAGATGTCAGCTCAGAGAAGGATGAACCAGTCCCAGGCGCATCTGGAGGGGAGTTGGCCAATGGTTCCAAGCAACCATCTGAGGGGGATTTGGCTGAAACGCAGCTGCGACAGGGCAGCCCTGAGGCTCCAGGTGGGGAAAGCATGCAGCTGGAGCTGGTCAGTGAAGAGGAGGAGGAACTGCCTTCTGCATCTGATCCAAGAACACGTAGGGCAGAGAAAAGGAAGGAGCAGAGAAGGTCATCCCGATTACGCGCGAGGAGGCAGCCTCACTCCTCTTGATGGGCTTCACCGGAAGCTGGCTATTTAGCACAGCAGACAGTGTGCATTTCCTAGCTGTGTCTTTTCTGGTTGTTGTGATCCCTGTCTTGCTTTGAATTAAGCCTTGTACTGGATTTAATTTTGCCTTATGGACTCATTGGCCATTGCTCTGTGGACCAGCAGTGGTCTGCTTTGGGGCTGGGCTTAATTGGGACAGTTCTGGGTGTTTGGTGGAGGGACGTGCTGGGGAATATTAATAAACCCACTAAACCACCATCACATGTGTGTGTGAGTGAGCGGGAGAGCACAGGAGCTGACACTATGATTCTGAAGAAATAGGCAAGATCAGATTGGATGAAAATAAAAGAAGCTGTGTTCTGACCTAGGCTTCACAAAAGCACAAAACCGACTCCAACAAAACCCCATTTTATTTGGCTATAATGTGAATTCCTATCATTCCCTATGGGAGGGGCCTTTACTCCCAAGTCACCACTTGTTCCTTAACTGTTCCCTTCTCCTGGCAGCTCTGCACACATTCTGCCCCACTGATCTCCAACTCCGAAGGCAGATGATAACTATTGGACAGCCTTGGCCCCATCTCTGCCTCTGATGCAGAGCCCTCGTTCGAGCCTTCCCAGACTCCAGGACTGGCCCATGTTCCTCCCCAACCTCCTCACTTTCCGAATCTGTTGTGGAGGGCCACAACAAGCCATCATGTGTTCGAGCTTTGCATTCACTAGCTGCCAGTCTGCCATGAACTACAGGGGAGGGGACTGGATGGGGGGCAGGGACTAACAACTCATCGTACCTTCCAGAGAGACCGTTTCAAGGTCAAAGTGCTGGGAATGGAATGCAGCAGCTCACCAACCAGCCTACCGTTGAAGAGACCGTCCCCAGTTTGATTAAAAACAAGTGAGGCTGTGGTGGCATGTGACAGAGGTTGTCCATAGCATAAGTGCTATCTCAGTCTTTCTATCTTTCTGTACAGTCTCCTGATATGCTTAATTGTTTTTAAGGTTTTTAATTGGGTGGCCCATGTAATTGTGGTAAATTGTGGTAAAAACCATTTTAATGGCAACACAGAGACCACCATACACATAAGCCCACTGGTAACATCTGTCCCATCAAAATTAAAAATAAATATAATAAAAACACCCCCACATTAACAGGTAGTCATACGTCAACCCATGGCTATTGAAATGCAATATATTAACATGTAATCATTCAGAGTTCTGAAAAACCTGTACTGCTGGTGAGGAAGGCGGTGGGGGGAGTTGCTCATTTTTTTAGCTCAAGAAATAAAAATCATGTTGCCTTCCTCTTCAATGCTGCTCTTCGGGAATCTTAGATGTTTTAGCGGTCAAAAAAACAAGACACAATCCAAAGTTTTTAAATAGCTTATAAGCTATAGATCTGTTTCTACTATTTCAATCTCAATACATTGTACAGTTAAAACAAGGTTTGTTACAACCAGGCAGGAAAAGATCCAGTGCAGGGATAGCATTTAGTCTTGCAGTCCATACTTAGAAATGGAACCAGATTTCACTCTCCTGATCCTGTGATTTTAATTAAATAAAACATTTTTTTTAAAAAATGACACATCTAACATATGAGTTTGATTACCCGTTTCCTGCGTTTACTTCTTCAGCACCATCTATGTGTCTCTGTTATCACAGCATTTAGAGGCATTTATTCCCTAAAATCTTCTCAACAAGAGACAGATGGATTTCATGAACTGCAAACCTCACTCGAAGTTTGCTGCAGGATATGGATTTTTTCCCGGTGGCTGAAAAGATTAGGAAAAAGAAGGAAAAAAAGAAATAACAAAGCAAAGGTCATTTCTTTGAAATGTAACTCTGTGAGGACATCACTAAAGTTGTTTGAGGTCACCACTAAAGTTCAGTACGAGGACACTGGTTGTCTTAAAAAGCCTACTGAGAAAGCAAGACCAGCCACAGGGTGGTCTGGTTCATACTTCTTCTGATAACTCGATGGAAGGCAACAATGATTCATGAGTTCTGGGAGGACTCTCAACTTTCCAACCTATTTCCTGGTGATCTTCCATCCCAGTACTAATCGGAGCAAACTCTACGTAGATTCCAAGAAATGAATGGGGGAGTTTGCCATTGTTTTTAACTCTGGTAATGGATAAATTATACTGATTGTTTAGTTACAAGCAAGTGAGATGGCCAGCTACAGAAATTCAGTCATCTGGATCCTTCCAGGGAACATGTAGAGGCAGATGAGTAAAAGAATGGTGCACCACTATAAAGAAGGGATTGGACGTGAGAGGTTTTCTTTACATTCCTTGAGTAGGTCCTTCTGCCATCTTTCCATCTCCTACAGTTTTTTGAAGGAAAGGTCACACTAGGGTTTGGCTCCTGGTGCCTGCTTCCATCTTTGATGGGGTGGTGTTATCACATTGCTTCAAGAACAGGGCATGTCTAATTCCTTTTTTTTTAATAAACAAATGCTCTTTGTGAAGAAGGACCACAAGATGGTCCAACTCCACTTGCAAATATTGCACGTTAAGTCAATGTCCTGCAGGAATGTTTAGTCCAAGGTTTCTCTCAGGGGGAATTGTCTGAGGTATGTTTGAATATTTTTTATGAAGACAGCAACCCAGGATCTACAGTACGTTCCAAAGAACAATCAGAATTTATCGGATGCAAATGCGGGGACCTACAGAGGAGGGATCCAAAATGTCAAGATGTTGACTATGAGCATCCAATCAAAGTCCCGCCCTTTTCTCCATGTGCCCCATGTGCAGTGTATGTAAAGAAAGGTGAGGCTTAGATTGTGCCGTTGCAGATCCCATCTCTATTAGATTTACTTGGCTGCAAAGATGGGAATTTGTCAGGCATGAAAGACGAAGACCACAGGTGTCATTTCAATTAAGCTGGTTGATTGTTACTCATATCTGTGCACAGGAATCTACTCAATGAATGCTCAGCATTATTTTGGTGCTAGGTAAAGTTCAGTGGAATTCAAGAGGGGCTGAACTTGGACCATTTGTGGCCATGTCATGATTCTAAGCTGATTTCTCTTTTGATTCCACCCCTAGATTCTGGCACTCCTTCTCCTACAAAACTAAAGATTGAATTTCTGCCTGAAATTAGATAGCATGGGAGAAGGAAGCAGATAAGCTCCCATTAGTCTTGCCAAAATGTGAGGGAAATGATCCAGAACTTAAATCTAGGCTAGGAAGCAAGACAAATTTTCTCTCACCTGGTAGACAGAAAGGGAATGTTCTTATTTACTAATAATTAGTCCAGATTTATGAACTGTATGGGAGGGAGGCAGCTCCGTGGTTTGCAAAAAGAGGGGAAAAGGCCATTCTGGCTTCCTCACTATCTTGTTAAAATTTGTTCTTCTTTCAGGATGTTTTCTCTCGGCCTTTTGATGGGTACAAGTGATCTTACGCCTAGTTAGCATTCTTATATTTCTGAAAGTATATTGTTTTTAGGGATTATTTTACCTTGAATATTCAAATGTCTGCTTTGCCTTTAATTCTTTTTTTTAATTAAAATGCTTTTAAGGGAAGAGTTAGCTTCACAGTCTTGGTATTATATTACAAATGTATTTTATAGTCTTTCCAAATGTACAACTTCATCCTGCCTTTAAGTATAATTTAACATCAGGCTCTTTGCTATGAAAACAGTGTGTGACAAAATATGTTCCTGTCAGTATGTGTGAAACACTGAAAAATATGGGTTGCAAATTCTCCTAGCAGTTCACCAGAGTGATCCGGGATTTCTCTTTATGGGAACCTATGAACAAAATTCCTGAGTGTTTCATAAATACATAAAAGGACATTGAGATTATGATTTGCCTTAAATTTTAGCCAATTTCAGAGTTTTTTCTAAAATTCCAGACTGCTTTTGTGACATTTAAATGCATAACATTGCAAGTAACCTTTGCCACTCACTCTACATGGTACGAATGTACTAAAGAAATACTACAACAGAGGAATATTGAACAGAAACAGAATGAAAAGTTAACAGAATGGAAAGCTTTAATACAGGCACTGTGGTAGTTTGCATGAGCCATTATTTTGCTGTATGCCACTTAAAAGAGATAAAATACATTTGGAATAATAGCCTTTAGGATTCCTTAAGAACTTAACAGGTTTATTTTGGAAAAAGCTTTCATGGGTTATAGCCTGTTTAACAAACAGTTGGAGTGTTGTTGAATATGAATCAAGGAGAAATAAAAGCAACGAGATGCAAGAGGAAAATAGGCAGAAAATATGATAATTGCATGGCATAACACATACAACACACAAGTATCTAATATTACAGATATTCTTGCAATTGGTGAGCTGAGACAGATAATATTTTTTGAAAAAAGATACTTAGATTTTAAGCTTCAAAAGTCTTTTTCTTCTCCATTTAAAATATGTATGCTGATCATGGCAAAATAAACTCGATAATTCCACCTTTTTTATTTTTGCTATTAGATATGAATGTCCAATTTGCCTTCATTTTCCAACCAAATGAAGGAAGGTTAACTCTGATGAATCAAGTCAGTATGACAAGGATCTTCATGACCTTAGCAAAACTGGAGAAATCCATCAACTGCTGTTTGCCTTTTAACCTATTCCCTTTTTATCTGTTTTATTTGCTGCCTGTACCTGTCTGAAGTTGGATTTATCCTACAAGATAGAGAACTGGTTGAATATCCCTCCAGTTACTCAACCATTGAAAAAGTTCGTCCTCTATAGTAAACGTTAAAGAAACTACTATACTATGTACCATGGATTTCAAAGCACTTCTCCTGTCATCTTTCAAAGTTGTCAATCATCTTCCCAAGTTTGAACATGGGAACATGAGAAGCTAGTATGCTGCTTATGTCCCTTTTTAGAAGAATGTTTCAAGCCCTTAAGTGTGATCATTTCACTGCTTTCTTCCCCTGTTGGTTTCTTATGATTTATCAATTGTTGTTTATTATGATCTATGACTTATTACTTGCTGTTTATATGTTCACCGTGGTCTTATGCACCAAAGATGAGTTCCTTGTGTGTCCAATCACACTTGGCCAATAAAGAATTTTATGATTCTATGATCATTCTGAGCTTCATCTCAAGAACAAGCAGGAAGGAAGAAGAAAGGGAGAAGCAGATTAGCTTCACTATGTTTCTCTAGAGCTCCATATTGCTCCAATTCCCTATTTTATTCCCTTGAACTGAAAGCAGGAATTCTTGCAAAATAACATGTCAATATTTTATGACACCAAGTATTTTTTTTAAAATATCTTTGTTGAGTTTTTGCAACAGATTCAGGTGATTTTATCCATATGTGCTAATTCTGTAAAGCAGGGAGTGTGGTATATCTTACAAATGTAGTGTGAAAATTAAACCCAGATTCCCTATTTTTTTTCTTTTTAAAAAAACATTTTTGTTAAAAAGCTAGGAACACCTAAAATGTGTAACACTGACAATTATTCTTTTTTAAAAGTCTGGAATTCTGCCCAACCAAAAATATGAAAATAACCATTCTCAAAAGGTATATAGAGGTGTCCTTGCCTAAGCTGTACACTTAGAATAAAGAGATAACTATTTAAACATTTTTAATATTGAATATTTGTGTCATAAATTTATGGATGATTATTTTTATTCCTTGATGTTTATCTTGTCATCAAAAGATGTTTTATACACATTGCACTTTTTTTTTTCCTGGAGATGGCCTTGGATAATTCGATAAACATTTCTCCTCTGTTTCACCTTCCCTCTTTCCTTTTGCCTTGCACAAGGTCATTTTTCAAAAAGAAAAGTAAAGAAAAGAAAATGACATTTTCCCATCTCCCACTAGGCAATTAATTTTATGTTTCACATCCTTAGCACAGATACTCTTCAACCTTGCTAAACAAAACTTCTCAGTTGTGTGTTGGGACAAATTTAAAATACAGACAAAGTTAAAATAGGCAAAAGAAAATAAATGCCTTGGATCATTAGATACCAAAAATGAGTGCAGGAAAAAGGAAGTAAAACAAACCCTGATTTATTTTGTTTCCACATTGGTGCTTGTTGCTATCATAGCATAGTGAATATAGAACAATAGGGTTGGAAAGGACCTTGGAGGTCTTCTTGTCCAACTCTGGACAACGGCTGTCCAATCTCTTCTAGGAAACCTCCAGTGTTGGAGCGCCCACAACTTCTGGAGGCAACTTCTGTTGCACTTGGTTCATTGTCCTCACTGTCAGGAAGTTTCTCCTTAGTTCCAGCTTGGATGTCTCTTGAATGATCTTGCACACATTGCTTCTTGTCCTGCCCCCAAGTGCTTTGGAGAATAGATATGTTTTTTTATACAGAAATAGATGACGTCTGTGTCCTTGAAGTCCACATTCCCATGAAAAATTAGTAGATTCTTTTCAAAAAGTTTGACTTACACTGCACCTAAAAACAGAATAATTAACATATTTGGATTTTTCTGTGAACTAAAAATCTTGTACATTAACAAGATCTGATAATTTAGCCAATAATTTCACACCAACATTCATATCTGTTGAAAGAGTCCTGTTAGCAGGATTTGATCAAGGGAAGCAAACAGTGTAACTTGGTAAAGTTTAGAAGCTAGAGCACTTGGGCAGATTGTTTTCCGTATGGATTTACAAATGCGGATGGACATGGTTTTAATTTATTATTCATTCTACATTCTATTCTACTGAGACTTGGCGAAAGAATTAATGTTGGCTCCCATCTATAGTGGTTATTTAGAAATAATCTCGTAGAGTGTGGAAATGCTATTTTTACAGAGATTCGGGACTTATAGATCATTCTTCAGATGTAGCAAGAAGTTATTGCGGCTTCCTGTTTAGCAATCAAGAAATATAAGATTACTTTTGCTGTTTTTGAATCTAAGCGGGTCAACTTCCAAATATGATTTGTAAAACTTCTAGTGCTAAAGGTTTAACATTTTGATAACTGCATCGAAGCACAACTGCTTGTTTTTATAATACAGTGTAAAAATAAAGGCATCTATCTATCTCCTATCTATCTATCTATCTATNNNNCTATCTATCTATCTATCTATCATTTATCTTCTATTATTTATTTTGGCCACTCAACATTTTAGTGTTTATTTTTCTCAGATTACCTTGCCTAGAGTGGTTAATAAAGAGTAAACAGAACAGCCTTTTCCCAAACTTTAGTAAAACGAAAAATACTTTCGTTTACTTCCAAGAATGGCATATCTTTCTAGAACAATTAATGTTTTGTAAATTGATGTGACACCCAGTGGATCAACAAAGGACTTTCTAAGAGCAATATTTTTCATAATAGATAATAATATGCATATGTATATGAATAATGTATGGTTGGCTGAAAAATATGCAAATGGCATTAAGCAATTATCCATAAAGTGAGGTGTTTTGACAGAAGGTACAGAGTCTGTTCAGACACAACACATAAGCAAAATTATAGAGATAATCATAAGCAAATCAAGCTGGATTTTTATGTAATTAAAATATAAATTTCATAGCAGTTTGGAGACAGAAGACTATTAGGTGCTTGATAGGAAAGAAAAACAAATTAATCCCAACAGTCAGGACTTCTGATAATGTACCCCATTAGGGTAATGCATAATTATTTATAGATAAATAGATATAGATATAAATTTCCCATGCCATTTCCATTTTTCCTTTTAAAAAGGAAACCTGTGAAAGGTGTCTCTACTGTTAGGCAGGTGATGGCATCAGTAATGCATCCGTAAAGAGACCAGGGAAGGGTTCTATGATTGAATGGGTTGGTGGGAGAAGCTGCTGAATTGATCATTTGACTTGGCATCCTAACTCAAGAGGGTCAGATTTATCTCTAGGCAGGCCTAATCTTACCTGGGGCTGAACTATCATCGGAAGTCATTTGAATCGTGAAAGTTTCTGCTCATGGATTTATTTATTAATTAAATTTTTATACCACCCATCTTCCTATAAGGAGACTCTGGGTGGCCTACAAATTATAAAACAGGTAGAAAAATAAATAAAAAGTTAAAACCACATAGATTAAGATTTTGAAAACCAAGAGATTGACAGGACAGGGATCAATTTACCCGTCAACCACCTCTAGGGGTGAACGTCCCCCCCCCATCATTATCCCTTATCTGTCTCAAGAGGTCAAACTCCTAGAGAGGTCTGCCAAAAACAGGGCTACTCTAGGCATTCCATCACCATATTTCAGTTTTTATTATGTAATGAAATGGCGGATAGATGAAAAGTCACTAGAAATGCTGGAAGACAGATGCTATCAATTTTATCCTGCATCATTCTGATTTTAAAAAAAACAACAACTTTTGTCCCCAACCCCACCCGGCTTGAAAAAGACATTTGTTTCTTATCCTGCCCTCTGGTGCTTTGTAAAATAAATTGACCCCCCCACACACACACACACATTCCTCTTTGTGGCAAATACTGGAAGACTGCTCTCATTTCATCCCTTAGTCCTTCTTTTCTCTAGACTGGCCATACCCAGTTCCTTCTATGTTTTAGTCTCCAGGCCTTTAACCATCCAGTCACCTTCCCATCTCACATTTAATTTACTTAATAAACACAATTAAATTGCTCTCTGCACACGGCGGATCCTCAGACAAATTCTTAGGTGTCACATAGCATCTGCATTTTCTGTTTTCCAGACACGCATGTTCAGGAAGTTGTTTCTGATTTCTGATGGATGTTGTACTCACCATCTGAAGAGAAGGTTTTTCTTTTTTCTTTTTTTAATATTTTATTAATTATCCAAAGTTTAAAAACATAAAACTATATGCATTGTTATCAACATCAAGACATCTTTTACATTTCCTTACATTTTTCAATATATGGTTACTTATTCNTATTTCATCTTACACTTCAATCTTTTCTATAACATATATACATATTTACATACTTCCTCATTCTTTTCCTAATTGCCATTTTATTTTCTTTTTATTTCTAAACCACTCATACCAGGCATACTAGGCATCCCAGGCTCTATAATATATTGAATCTTCTTTGTCTTTTAATTTCAATGTTAGCCTGTCCATTTCTATACAGTCTATTATTTTCTTTATAACCGTGCCCTCTGATGGTATCCTTTTCTCCTTCCAAAGTTGTGCATACGAAATCCTTGCAGCTGTTAGTATATGTAATATAATGTACCTATCTTTTTTACTGCATTTTTGTGTTATTATACCTAATAAAAAAAATCTGGATTAAATTCAGTTTTCTGATTTATAATTTCCTCTAGCCATTGTCTGATTGTATTCCAGTATTTCTTCACTTCCGGGCATGTCCACCAGATATGAAAATAAGTGCCTTTTTCTTTCCCGCACTTCCAACAATTAGGATTTAAATTAAACATTTTTGCCAATCTAGCGGGGGTAGGTGCCACATGTAGAACATTTTATATAGGTTTTCCCTGTATGCTGTGTATATGGTTAATTTGTAATTTAGTCCCCACATTTTTCCAATTTTCCAAATCTATATTGTGGCCAACCTTTTTCGCCCATACCACCATCATTTCTTTGACCACCTCCTGAAGAGAAAGTTTTTCTGAGACCCAAAGGACATGTGTACGAGGAGAACATTCCCTCTGTGGGTCACTGCAGATGACATCGCTTATGCTTTATCACAAGTGCCCATGCAACAAATAGCCTGAATATCATGCTATTTATAGCAGCAGGTGGAGATGTGTTTTTTTCTTCAGATACGCAAAATTAAGAAAAACCAGGATTGATTCTGGCATGAGTTTAGGGGTGAATAAAATCCATTTCATCTGATATTTCTTTTATCATTCGGCATAAAAATGTGTGTCTCTTTTTTCTTGCCCTGCATGAAAATATACATGAGGATATTAAGCAGCAACCCAGGAGCTGACTGGTTAAGAGATCAGGATTTCGAAAAGAGACTGTACTAGTATTATGGGAAAACACAAATTTTGATATTGAATATTGAACAGATTCATGGTTTAGCTCTTCTGGTTCAGAGTTTTTTCCTGCCTTCTCGGGATTTCTGGTGAACATCTTAAATCTCAGATGGAAGGAGAGAAACCTGCCTCTTTTTCTGCTGTCAGTAGCATTCTATGATAATTTTCTATGATAATTCCATACATTGAATATTGCTATAGATTAAAACAAACAGGCTACCTCAAAGAACCAAGGAGCATAAAGGAGGAGGAAGAATCTAAACCATAAAAGGAATCTTATCTGGTCCTAAAATTTGGGGACATAGAAAATTGTCACCACCATCTTGTAGAGTACAAGGTTATCACCAGCTCTTAGTTCTTTGCTAAATTTATTACATGGTTCCAATCTCTAGAAGCCATTTAACGGTATAACTTACCACACACTGCCTGAACTTCCAAATATCCTGGTGGTCACAGAAGATCCTCACCAATATAAAGGACATAGACTTGGAAAGGACCTTGGACATCTCCTAATCCAACCCCCTGCTCAAGCAGGAGATCCTTTGCCATTTCCTATACAAGTGGCTGTCCAGTCTCTTCTTGAAAGCCTCCAGTGATAAAGCACCCACAACTTCTGGAGGCAAGTCCTTCCACTGGTTAATTGTTCTCACTGTCAGGAAATTTGTCCTTGGTTCTAGGTTGCTAGTTTCCATTTATTGTTTCTTGTCCTGCCCTCTGGTGCTTTGGAAAATACTATGGAAAAGTAGCCACCATGAGTTAACTACAAGTAATATATAATTACAAGAAGTAGGCAACAGATGATTATCCAGTATAAACAGCTGTATTGTGGCTTGTCTAAATAAATGATCAGGTCTAAACTAACAAACTAAACTAAACCAAATCAAACCTGTGTTACATTGGACATACAAAATAAAACCAGCTTAAACTAAAGTAAAGTAAGCTAAACTAAGCTAAATTAAGCTAAGCTAAACATAACTGAAGTCAATATTAAACTATATGGCAGTTTACTGAAAAGATCACAGGTTGTGTGTGATACACACCAGCTAACCAATTTCCAAATGAATATTTTCTGTCCAAAAATCTATTAATTTTTGGTTTTAGTTACATTGAAATAATAATGTTTTATATTGCATCTTCAGTCTCAAACTCTCTCTCCTTCTGTTATCTCTCTCTCTTTTTCAAGTGTTCCGAGTGTGTGTGTGTTTGTGTGTCTGTGTGTTTGTGTGCATGTATGCATTTAATATTCTGTCCATAAGAAAAGAAGTTTTTTTCACTCTGCCATAAAAGAGTTTAAAATTTTGAGACATTAGGAAGCATTTGTGTTTGCATTATATCAACTTGGGACTACACACTCAGGCAAAAGTTAGCTGTGGCATGTCAGGAAAACATCAAGTGCCGTATAAATACAGTTCTGTTAATGTGGCTGTGACAGAAGCATATGCCATTCTATTAATTCCCAAACAAATTTGGGAAAGTGTTGCCAGTTTTTTTGGGGGGGAGGGGGAAACAAATACCATCAGATTTGCAAAAACAGAATTTGGATGAATTTCAAATCAAACATCACAAATAAACACATATGGTTTCCTTTTGTTTCTAGCTCTGTGGTGCTATGGTTTCCAACCAAAGTGATAATTGGGCTGTGAAGGAGTAACCAAGCTGGAATATTTATTCATTAAACTAATTCCAGTTGATTGAAAAGTGTGAGAATGAAGGATGAAGGAATTTGGAAACAGGAGATGCCATTAAAGCAAATAAACGGCATCCTGTCATTTATATGCATAACGATTTGGCTCTTAATGTTTCGGTTGTACTGGAGTGCTACATTATGCGTGAATGTAACTGCTTTTCATTGCCTGCTGGAATATCAAGCAAAAAGGCTGGTAACCAGGGGATACAGAAAATAAACCACAATGTACCGGTTTATAATCCTCACGAACACAGACTTAAAACCTTGGAACGGTCCAAGACAGTTGGGAACCTTTGATGAGAATCTCATCTCTCTAGGCTAGACAAGGAAGATGGAAATACATCTGAGAAGAAGCCATTGGCAAATCACCTCCATGCTGCTGCCAAGACAAGAGCAGGGAGACATGTTCAAAGCAGCTGGAGCCAACTTGAACGGTGGCATCTGTTTAGGCTCAAACCCATTGCTTCGCATGGAGTAGGTTTCTAAAGGTTAAAAAAGGAAGATCATGTTGGGGATGGACAGGAATTCCTTCATTCATGTTCTCCTCTTTTTTTCCCCTAGCTTTCTTTTACTTCCACACTATACCTCCCTGGAGTTGATTTGCTCAGAATAATGGAGAAATTCCATGTTTTTTGTTCTTCTTTCGAACAGGATTGCCTGCAGAGGTGGGATTCCAATAATTTAACCATCGGTTCTCTGCCCTATTGATTTCTTCCAACAACCAGTTCACCAAACTTCTCAGAAAGTTAACAACCAGTTCTCCTGAACCAGTGCAAACTGCTGAATCTCACCACTGATTACCTGACTGTGGAATAAAATAGTCACTTGGTCATTTTAGCAAAATAATAGGAAGCTAGAACCCTCTGTGAGTGAAAGTCTTTTTCTGAAACAAGAGGGGGAAAGGATTCCGAAGAAACTCAAAGGCCCTATTTCCATCCTTTCTCTAGATTCCTTAATGGCTCCTGGCTCTCCACAAACGAAGCAAATGACAAGGTAATGGCAACAAACCCAGTATAACCATCTGTATTGTTGCCTGCCTAAATAAAGCATTAGAACTAAGCTAAACTCCAATGACTGCAACACTAAACTGCATGGCAGCCTCTGGAACAGCCATAGCTATATATACTTGACACACCAGCTAACAAATTTCCAAATGAATATTTTTGAAAGAAACAGATATTTGTTGTTTCAGGCAAATATCAATGATGGTTTGAGTTGCAGATTGGTTACCCTCAATCTCTCCCCCCCCCCCTCTTTCTCTCTTNTCCTCCTCCTCCTCCTCCTCCTCCTGGCTGACTTTGGGGCAATCCTTCTCCCTCAGCCCAACACACCTCGCAGGGTTATTGTTGTGGGGAAAATAGGGGAAGGAAGAAGTAGTAGGTCTGTCGCTGCTTCAAGTTATTTATAAAGATAATATACGTGGATTTTTTTAAAAAAAATATTACAAGCATGTGACATGAGGAAGACATGTTTTCTCATGTTTTGTCATTTCCCATTTGTTGCTATGTAATCAGTGCATGCCAATTGCATACATTCTTCATACTTTGAAAAGTAAATAATATTAATATTCTAATGTAATCCCTCTGTTTTTTTCAACTTCATAAATCAGCACTGAACACAGAAATGTTAGGAAGATGTTATGCCTGGCACTGCAGCAGAAGTCTTCCATTGAGAATGACTCATAAACAAGGGATTTGTTCCAAAACATTTGTGTTCTGAGAGAAAAACAAAATGCTATTTCTTCTATTATATGGTCGCCTAATGTTATATATTATTACTTCTATTATATGTTATATGTTATTTCTTCCATGATCACAGAGTTATTGTAATAATTCAAAAATTGTTGGGGAATTTACTTTCTTTCAGTTACATAGGTGTATGGAGCAGCACTATGATTGCAAATGTTTGGAAAAAATTGAGGCATATATATCTAGTAAACAAGAGAAACGTAATAGATTAAGGCTAATGGGTGTGAATGAGAATATTGTATTATTTTGGTAATGAATCATCTAATGAATAATGAACCATTATTAATGAAATAATGAGCCTTGGTGGTGCAGGCTGTTAAACATCTAGCACTTAGCTCAAGCTGCCTGCAATTAGTGCAGGCTCGAATGCCACCAGGCTCAAGGTTGACTCAGC
>AZIM01002482.1:6858-20951 GCA_000516915.1 Ophiophagus hannah
TCTCCGAAGAATCCCAAACCGGAAGGCTCCGAAGAATCCCAAACCAGAAGGCAAAACTATCTCATAATTTTTAAATGTTCCACTTACACATACTATTACTTCCTTTAACACTTATCTCTGAAAAATCTATGGAATATATAGTGATTCTATTAGTTTGATACATCTATTTTAGTACTTTAAACAAGACAAAAAGTAATGTAATTTAGAGTTTTTAGAAGGTGCAAAGAAGTAGGGAGCACATCTTGCACTTCTTGCACATTTGGAGGATAACCCTTCCTTTTAGTAAGCTAATTCTTCTCTGCTATACAGCACAAAGATTGAGACGGTTCAAACATAACCATTGTCACAAACAACCAATCAGTTAATATTCTGCAGCATAAATGTTTAACATCTCAGCTGATAATTGGTCCATTGCTAGTGTAGTTCCTTTGGTTTTAGTGATGTAATGATTTGTCATCTGCATCAATGAAGCAGTGACCCTGACCCTGAATTAGCTTACCAAAAGATTACATAAAGAAGTAGTAATCTGAAATGAATAACAACAATTAATGTTTGCTGAATTATTTCCTAAATACACTGACTTTCTGTTAATTCCTGTACAAACCTGGTTGTAGATGTTGTTAAGAAATGGAAATTGCAGCATGCCCTCCTTCTATGAAACTAGCCAAGCTATTTTACTTCTCAAAGTTACATTTCTCATTTCTAATTGTTGTTCTATTTTCTGTTCTTTCTATGTATGGTCAATTCTGATTGGGTTACTATTTGAAATTTCCTTTTTAATAATTCTGCATTTCCTGGGACTCTTCCAGGTATACTGATATTTCCCATTTGTTTCTCGGCAGTCCAATTTTGGCTTTAATTCCAGCAGTACTTGCACCTGACTTTCTGCTGAAAGTAATTTTGCAGTTCTATGAAAATGCTTCCCAGTCCAAATACTCCCACTTCAAAATGCCAACCATTTTTAAACGCAGCTGAAGTAGTTTAACATAATACTTAATTAGTTTTTTTCACAAGTCAGAGACATGTAGGATTATTGTCCAGAGCATATGACAAAGATGGTAAGTTTTAATGAAAATTGTAACTTTAGATTTAAATGACAGGAGAGATGAATTGTTAAGAAATAATAATGTATTTATAACATTAGTCTTGAAATATTGTTTAATCTGGGATAGTTAATGGATAGTAATTAAAATCATAGACCAAGGAAAAGGACATTTCATATTACCTCCTTCTGACTTCCAGTGGTATTCAACGTTAATCATTAGAAGGAAACTTCTCATGGGGGATTCTGACATCAGAATTTATGAATTGTTTCTTTTTCTGCTCTAGAATCAACCTCTAGATTGATAAGGCATTTACATATTATGAACATTATACATGCCTTAAGGGCATATACACTATAGAGACACAAATTGTCTGTCTGTCTGTCTGTCTGTCNATCTATCTATCTATCTATCTTCTATGAAATGCAATCCCATAAAATCCACTACATCAGAGGCATATGACTCTGTCTTGTATGTAAACCAGTATATCCTTCACATTTTGAGATGTTTTAAACATAGTTTGTAAATAAATCACAGCTGAGTAAACAGGCCATGCTAAGGTACAGAAGCGTTCATGAAAATAAACCCCATATCAGGTGAGTTCACAGAACTTAATCGAATCACATTATGGCATGGAACAATATGTAGGCCCAGTCAATTTGTAAAAATGCCAAATTTATCCATTTTAATTGCTAATTGTTTCATTGTTCTCAGAAAATCAATAAAAGTACCTAATGCATGCCTTACATCTCCTAGTTTACAAATCTCACATCTCTGAATGTTCATAAGCTCTCTTTTGAAATCAATAGATCACAAATACCTCAAATAGTCCTTGTCCTGAATGTAATTGCTTTTATAAATATTAGCAGCTGTATCAGTCTTTTAATTTACCTGGTGATATATATCTGTTCAACCTCACACTGTGTCTGACATTGACTTGAAACTGATAGGATTTAAAAGGTGATAACTTTGATTCAATACTAGGGCTTACAAAGTAATTCAGAAAAGGGTGAGCAACTTGACATATGGTGGCTACTCATTAAAAGTTTATCCAGTTTTGAAATATTCCACATATTCGAAACAAGTATGTACATTAAAAGAGAGGGCAGAGAAAAGGATGGAGCAGATGGGAAATACCATTCTAATTGGAAGTACCAATCAAAGCAGAAATGAATTTTTGGGAGGTGGGTGTGATGTATGATATGCCCAATGTAATGAATATTCAGTTCCTAGTATTATAAGTAGTGGAGAGCTTAACATTTAAATCAGCATCATATTTTATATGAGATAGAGTAGGGTTTCTAATATGAATGTTAAGATGGTGGCCAAGGAATGTGTAGTTGAATTGCATACATAATTCATATATTGAGGCAGTATTTGAAGCTGAAAAATGGCTGTAAAACTGCTGTCAAGAAGCTTCCCATTTGTGTTGCATTAATGTCATTCATATCTATACAAACACATACACACTATTAAAAATTCATTTTCATTAAATTCATTAAAGTAGATTCAGTGCCTCTTTCCACTGCCAGCTTTAGCAACAGAATACATACATTTACATATATTTTGCAAGGCAAATTGTATTTGTTGCTGTTTGTTTTCCACAACAAATAAACCCAGTGTCTTTCATGCAAACATAATCACAGTGACTTATGTCGGCTTGCTTGGCTATGGAATTTCAAAAAAGAGGAGGCACACATGATGGAATCAGAGCTGTTGCTACTTCCATGGAGCTGGAAATTCTCTGAGAATAACCTGAGATACTTTCATAAAAGAATCATGGTGGTGCAGTGGTTAGAATGCAGTATTGCAGGCTAACTCTGCCCACTGTCAGGAGTTCAATCCTGACTGACTCAAGGTTGACCCAGACTCCATTTTTTCTGAGGACAATAAAATGAGGACCCAGTTTGTTGAAGGTAATATGCTGACTTTGTAAACTGCTCAGAGAGCACTGTGGAGCAGTATATAAGTCTAAGTGCTATTGCTATTGCTATTGATAAGATATTGTCATTTAGATCAATTAAAATTTTCTTGACTGAATGAGTAGAAACTCCTATGATTGCTTCCTCACTCCTTGCAAATTACTTTGCTTCCATTAGAAAATTTGGTTGTAATCAGTATTCATCTTGAAAATTACAGTTTGCTAAGACTCTAGAATTTGGGAGTTGGTGTCCAGAGTTTTTCAGCCAACACCTATAATCCCATATTGTGCTTGCTAGGGATTACGAGAATTCAAATCAAACATACTTGGAAGGTAGCAGCTTTCATTATGATTGTCCTTTAAAAATCCTATTTTTAAGATTATGATCACACAGTTACAAACATCTATTTAATACCTCACATCCCTTGTGAGGTAAATGAAGCAGTGAATCCATTCCATAAAAAAGTATTGTTTTTTAAAAAATTATTATTCAGATCCTTTGGATTTCTCTAACAATTTCCCATTGTGGATTGTATTAGTTTATTTTATCTCTTCATTTTCTACAATTTGCTATAATCTTAATAGTAACCAGAAATTTTATATACTAAGAAACTCATTTTTAATGAGTAAAAAGCATAATAATCCATTAACATGTACTTTTGCATTTATTCTTTTTTGAATTGCCTTGATTTCTATAGTCTTGCATGGATGTGTTCAGTGATTACATTATCTCATCCCTTTAAAAAAAAATCAACGTACCTGAAAGCTTATATCCACCAAAGACCAAAGATTCATTCTCTCTCTATTGAACAAATACTGCACAAATAGCAGCAATTTAAACCATTGTAACACCTCAATAAAGTGTTTCATTATGTACTGGATTGACAATCTCTAGACATCAAACAGTATTTCAGTGAACTTGTGGCCTTGTCTACAACTTTCTCAAATATGACAATGAAAGAGAAGGCTGTTTTGTCCTGCTGTGCATGTGCTAATGTTTCAAAGAGATTACTGCTGAGCATTTGTCTCTAAAGTATCTAACATAATAGTACTTAACTGTAAACTTTTTGCACTTGGAAAAAAAAACTCCTTTACTGCTCTAACATGGGATTTGCTTTTTAATGACAGAAATTGATAATAAAGTTGGGAAAACAGAATTATCAATGGAATTTGCTACTATTACAGTAAAGCTATTTCCAACTAGCCATTTAAGCAATGATAATTATTGTTACCAAATGCTAGATTGTAACTGGCACCCCAGGAATATCACTTAGCAGTATACATGTTCTCTAAGGCCTTACACATCTAAGAATGAACTCAATAGAAGAACATTTGAAAGATTACAATATCATACCGATTTTTAAAAAAAGAATCCTGAAGCAGGAACATAGAACTGCATCCCTAACTAACATGAGATTTTTTTCAATTCTGTACAGATCAAAGATAAATCTTGCTGAAGACTCAACATGAAGTGAGAAAAGGAAAAAAATGGCTATCTTTCTAAGCTTATAGAGTTCTCTACAAGAACTTGTAGAGTTCTTATTCTTATCAAATAAGTACTATATATGGACAGATGAAACTGCCAAATGTATCCTAAAAGTCCAAATGAATAAAATCCTTCACAAAGAATCCTGAGAGGAAAACATAGTATTTATGGAATAAAGTCCCTTTTCTTATAAAGCCCTTTATGATTAAAAGAAAATAAGGAGAAAAATAGATTGTTCTTGCAATGGAGAAATGAAGCAGCAGAGTAGGGTAAGAGAGGTAGCATGAATTGAAATTTGTTGATTGAAGGCCTAGTCAATGTCATTTGTCTTTTATCAGAGATATATCATGAAAAAAAGATTGTCATAAGACTATCAATTTTTAAGTATGTGAGATTTTTGTAAAATTGAAATAACCATATGCCTGATAGAAGTGGAAATCTTTGGACATCTCTTTAGAAATCAACAAGTTTGTGTATTTTCTTCATCTATTTTCATAGAAGATATGTATATGTCCAGGTGAGAAGATCAGCAAGAACAAACTGAAACAGATTCAGAGAAAGGCAACAGAGGTGATTTTGGGCGGGGGGTGTCTAGGAACTATGTCTTATGTAGGGAGAAATGCCGGAACTGAGAATGTTTAGCCTTGAGAAGAAAAAGGTAGAATAGAGTATGGTTTGTATAATGCTTTCAGATACTTGAAATAATGGTGCATGCAACATCTCATTGCAGAGTGCAGGAAATGCTACAATAGATTTAAGTAACAGGAATATTTATTAGAACTGAATGTTCAAAAGTCTTTCTAATAATAAGAGCAGTCTTATGGTATGGAACCAATTACCCAGAGAAATGGTGGGCTCCTTTTGCTGGATGTGTGCAATCAAGGAGGTTAGATTATTATGGATACTTTAATTTGGGTTCTTTCACTGAACCAGACTAGGATTTGAGAAACTAAATAGCTTGTTTCAATTCTATGATTCTACAAGAGGATTTTTTTGTAGGCATAGACCTTATTTAGAGAGGCCAGTCGGCTCTTTTCCTACTTTTTGTTTTATGCTAGTGCCGTTTTTCTAGTGTTCTAGTGCTGTAGTATTTTTATCTTGATATTCTAAGTCTTAAATTAAAAGAAAAAAAGGAGCAGAAATATCTTGTCTGCTAAATTGTAACTGGTCATTTGGGTTGCTCTACAGTAGAAATGGACAATCAGAGCCCCCATAGTCACATGTAGCATCCCTGAATCTCTCCCCATTTTGTAGCCCTAAAGGAAGATTCCCATTATGAAGCAGGAAATATTAAAAAATGTTGATATCTATTGAGTATATAGTTAAAATAGACTTAACAGCAATATGATTTGTCCCAAGTTCCCAATTAAACAAAAAAAAATATTGTCCCACATGAATATTACACAGAATGTACCACCACCCTAATTACTGAGGATCTTACTCTCCCACAAAATGTTAGGCATGGATCTTGGTCACCAAAACATTACTCTCTCCTATCCTATAGAATTTGTAACTAAAAAAGAAAGAAACTGGCTAAGGGGAGAAATATATAACTCCTGCTATATATCTTATAATTAGTTTAATCAGCAGGAGTGGCCTTCTGAAGATAGATAGAATGCTAGAGCCTCAACTATCACATCATCAGGAAAAAGGCTTCAGCCTGTGGAATTCACTTGAGAAGGAAATGTTTTTGGTTCCCATTCTTGCAGTACTTAGGAAGATCTTTAAAACATCTCTTTCATTGAGTTTTAGATGTATTATTTTAATGATAGGTTTTAATGGCATTAATTTTGTTATATCCTTTGCTGTATCATTGTATTATAGTAAGGCTTGCATGTTGGAATGGAAAAATAAATGGAATACAAACAAACAAACAAATACTACCTCAGATGGAAGTGCTGAATGAAAGTCTTCTATAGATTACTTAAGGGGATAGGTAAATTCAAAAGGGATTATGAAATCCTTGTCATGTTCAATCCATGTTATACTAGAAATTGGTACTTTTACAGTATGAAAAATAAGATGGTCAGCGTATTCATAGAACAATGAACTCTCCTGGTAACTTGCATGTAATTCTGATTTTAAAAATACAAGATACAAATAGATGACTATCAGTGATGGTATGCTACCAGTTCAGCCCGGTTCTGCTGAGCCGGTAGCAGTGATGAGCAGTGGAGACTGAACTGGTTCTCTCTGCCGCTCTGCTGTTGGACCCACCCGCCTGCCCGGGTTCCTTTATCTTCTGCTTTTGAAGCGCAGCTGCTTTGCGCAGTACAGAAGAGTGCTGCGTGGCAGCTGCTGAAGTAACCAGGAGAGTGCAGGCTTGCAGGAGGTGAGTTGAAACACCTTTGCACCTGCGCAAATGCCTCTGCGCCTGCGCAAAGTGTATGTTTGGCACGTGTATGCACGCGAAGTGTGTGCACACATGCAAAGCACGCCCACCAAAGCACGCCCACCGAACTGGTGGTAAAAGTTTTTGAATCCCACCATTGATGACTATGTGAGTGCCCTCCAAAATATGGAAGAGTTGTCCTACATAATACATACAATGTGAAAACCAACATACAAGTCTTGAAACCTATTTCATATTTTAATATTGCATACAGAAAGTAAAAATGTCTTTAAAAGACTCATAAAACTCAAATTAATTTTCAAGATCTTTGAACTGTCCCATTGTTAGTTGTAGAAGAGGAAAAAATGCATTTTTAGGTTTTTGCAGGAGACGATAGTTTAAATAATTGATGTATATCAGCAGTGTCAATGGGGGAAAGTGTTATTTGAGAGACATATTGGCTGGTGTTTGGTCTATTTTTATCACTAAAACCATCTAGATTGATTATCTACTTTAGACTATAATGGCTGTTGACTTTTGGAAATAGAATTAATTACTTTTGTTAAGACAATGTAATAAGTAAGGGCATTAATGTTATTTATTTCAGGCTCTTGTTCTTATCAGACAAACAAGGACACATTGTCTCTGGTTCAGAGAGTTTGTAAATTATTTAAATCAAATGGACAGAAAGGGCAAAAAAGGTTCAACCTTATAAAGAGAGCTTCTAAACAGCACCGTTGAGTTTATAGGTTTGAATAATGATTTGCAAAATTGTAGGCATCTGCCATGGAAGCTGGTTAATCAATCATAATTTTACAATCTCATCTTCCAAGCAGTTATTTCCCTCCCATAATTTGAAGAGTCCCAGTATGAAATATACTGTACAACAGGCAGTGGTGGTTGAGACAGGAAAGGGGATAGTGAGTCAGTATAGGTTGGATCCGCATTAAAAATGTTTTTTTCTTTTTTCATCTTACCAGTATCATTGACAATGAGAATCAAACAATTGTTGAACCTATTAGACGAAACCTGTATTTTCCTTGATATTTTTACTGACTTTTTTCCATTTTGTTACTACAAACTAATCTATTTAATTGTGCTAATATAGTAGAGATTATTTTTAAAATGCTTCACCTTATTATTTAGGGCTATCGTATCTGGCCTGTAAAAGTCCAAAGTACTGTAAAATGGCAGCAAGTTCTAAATTAGTTAATTCTTGACTGCCATCTTCTTTGAATACCAAGTGTGGTAATTTTGTTATTCTGTCATAGACATGAAACAGAGTTTATTTGTAACTTATAATCAGAAGGGGAGGGCAGTCCTATGATTTTTTTAGATTGAGTGACTCTCCTTTCAATCCATATGTATAGTATGTAACTCTTTCCAGGAGATGTTTCGTACACCAGAATAGTAGTGGTAGATACTGTTTTAAGAGGAGTTTGTTCTCTGTTAGAGATTTTCTAAGGAACTTGTTTGATAGACTACCAAGAAACCTCAGAGCACAGTTTGAACAAATGGTTATGTTCAATTATGGAATTCTTAGCGTTTTTGTTTTTTTTTATGCAGCAGAAATATATGTTACTGTGAATGCTTCAGCCATAGTCTCAGTTCTTTGGAGAGATTATTAGGCAGCATAGCAAGTTTATTTTCCTAGCTATCTTTCTCCTTATCTCAATTAATGGTGAGACCTAAAGAATGGCTTTTACAGTGGCACAAAGATCTCAAGAAGCAATACAAGATACTTGGAGATGTTCTGATCCCACGCCTCTCAATAGTTTTGAAGGTCAAAATCAGCATTTCAAACAGCCTTGAAGCAAACTGGTAATTAGTTACACTCTGTGTGTGTGTGTGTTTGCTTGTGTTTGTGTGTTTTCACTAGCTTAGTATTATGTTGTTGAGTAGCTTGATAATAATTTTCCTGGGTTTCTTTTTGTTATTTATGTTTGCAAATAAACTGATGTGAAAAGAAATTGACAATAAGTAAGAAGCAAGTGCAAACATTCAAATAATTAATGTTTTCAAATATGCCAGTTGTCTTGGTCTGACAAGAGGGATAATTCTGTTATTCTAAAGGCCACATTAAATTCTGCCAGGATAATTCTGCCAGAGAGGCTATGTTCACCAATGTGTGCTTAACAGATAGTCAAATTACCTCATTCAGAGTAGCAGGAGACATTCTCTCTACTGGAGTTAGCAAACTTAGCATTGTTTGCCTATTCATTGTGCTTCTTGGCTGCAGTCTGGGCTGCATATCAATCACGGGCACCTCTGCTTGCATTAAATGCTTTGTGGTCTTTCTTCTGTGACAAGTGAATTATTGTCATGTTTAGCAAAGCTGTTGCTAGTGCCATGTCAACTGTGGTCAAAAACGTTTCTGAAATACAGCATGGACTGAAACCTTGTTAGCTTAACCCCTTGCTTATCTCTTGGCTTTCCCATGTTCCATGCTGTTCCTGTGGTCCAGCAGCAGCAAATAAAATTACAACACTTCAAACAATCAAATGTGAAGAACCATCATAAAAAAAAGCTATTCCTCCTGAGACAACGACGAGTATGTTAGTGGTGATGGAAGACAGAGAAAATATGTAGCATCATTTAAACAGTTTACCTTTATTCATTTCAAATTATGAAAGAACCAATTTGATAGAATTCTAGCAAAATTGTTTGCTATGTTGTTTAGCAACCTACTGTAGCAACTTGCTCTTTGTTAGGTTGTATAGAGATTTGCTACTAACACTTTTGTAGCATGAATAGAATTTCTGTATCATAAAAGAAGGTGTACAGAATGGGAAAATGACAAGGAGGTTACAATGTGCAGTCAGTAAACAAGATAAAGAAAGGGGCTGAAAGTTAAAGATTCCTCAAAGTGGCAGGGGCCTCCACAGGGTTGGGTTCAATAAAATGATGCGTTGATGGACTACTTAAAAAAAAGTCAAGCAGAAAAATACTGTAGGTAGCTCATAGGAAGAAAAATGATTATGAAAAACAATCCTGGTTCTTCTGTGTTTTGAAGCAAGGACTTTCTGCATGTCAACAAAATGTTATAATCACGGTGCCATCAGGAACAGTTTTTATAATGCAGACATTCTGGAACAAAAGCTGAGAAAATTAAGTGAAGGGGCATGCCTGCCTCTGCACAGATGCCAATCAAAATTCAAGGCTTTGCCTGGAAGAAAGTGAAGTGTAGCAAACAGACAAGACAGCAAGGTTAAGGCCAGCACAAGGGAGAAAGAGTTTGCAACCCAGAGCAGTAAAACATGGGTGGAGGTCACATTTCGAGTGGGATGAAGGTTAGTAGAAGATAATATCTGCTTCTGCCTTCAGACTCTGTTGTTGGACTTTATTCATAACAGGGCAACCTAGTAGTGCAGGTATGCCCTAAGAGATGGAAAGCCAGGAGAAACGAAAGCAAGACTCAGAAATGAGCAGGGAAGCAGAATGCTTACATAAGATATGATTATTTCAAATTATGAGGAAGGGATAATTTAAATGGGGCAGATATTTGCAAATGAAAAAGCCACTAATTGAACTAAGTCAACCAACCTTTATTGGGAGAATACGACATGTGTACAATGAGATTAGCTGAGCCTCCCTTCGTGCACCCCCCATAACACAACTCAGAGTGAAGACAGAAAGAAGTCCCTAACCCAGTCCAAATCTTATTGCACCAAAACATCAAAACATCAAAACTGTTCATCCACCTGCTAGTGTACACATGCTAGTGTAATTTCTATGCAACCACTACTATTGAATACATTTTTTTTCTATACTCTTTATTATAAAATCTATTTTCAGGAAGCAGATGTGAATCTTGCATACACTGTTGACCTTCAGTATTCCCACTAATGTACACAGATAAATGCAATTATTATTATTTTATTAAAGCTGTAGTAATTAGAAAAAATATTCTGCAATCTTATATTCTATGCAAAACTATACATACATTCCAGTTATAGTCACCATAAATATTGGATACAGGACTGTATTTGTAAACATTTGTGTCTGTAGGATCCAGTTATCAAATCAATGGTCAAAGCTTCCTTTATTCAAAGAAGTGAACTTCTCTGATTCAAATGGATCTTTACAGTTCCATAGAGAATACAGTATACATCTTCTTAATATACTTGAAGTTGAACTTGAACATGAACTACATTTGACAAAGTAGACCACAACCTGTTACTTGGCAAGATAGTAAAATATTGCTTAGACAGCACCACCACCAGATGGATTCATAATTGGCTGACCAACCACACTCAATGAGTAGTCCTTAATGGAACTATATCTACACAGAGAGAAATGTGCAGTGGGTTACCTCAAGGTTCTGTTTTAGGTCCAGTACTCTTCGACATTTTCATAAACAATTTAGATGAGGGAATTGAAGGGGAATCATTAAATTTGCAGACACCAAGCTGAGCGGGGGGACACACTTTAGAAGATAAGCTCAAGAAGGATCTTGACAGACTTGAACACACACTGGATCCTATCCAACAAAATGCACTTCAATGGTGAGAAAGTAAGGTTTTACATTTAGGCAAGAAAAAACAAATGCATAGGAATAAAATAGATGTGCCTGGCTCAACAGCAGTAACAGGGATCTAGGAGTCAACCACTTAAATATAAGCGAGTAGGAGGCTGCAGCTGTTAAAAAGTCAACACAGTCCTAAGCAGCATCCATAGAGGGATAAAATCAAGAGCATGTGAAGTTTTAGTACCACTTTATAATGCTTTAGTAAGGTCAGAGTTGGAGTACTGCATCCAGTTTGGTCACCACAATACAAACAAAAATGTTGAGTCTCTAGAAAAATGCAGAGGAAATCAACAAAGATGATTTGGGGACTCGAGGCTAAAACATATGAAGAATGGTTGAAGGAACTGGGTATGTCTATAGTCTAACAATGAGAATGACTAGGGATGATGTGATAGCAGTCTTCCAATATCTAAGGAGCTGTCACAAAGAAGAGGGGGTTAACGTATTCTCCAGAGTACTTGAACATAGGACAACCAGATGGAAAGTTGAGATCCAACCCAGAACTAAGGAAACATTTTCTGATGAGAGCAATTAATCAATGGAATGGCTGCCTTAGAGGTTTTTAAGAAAAGATTGGGCAGCCATTTGTCTGAAATCATATAGGGTTTCCTACTTGAATAGGGGTTTGGACTAGGAGACCTCAAGTTCCCCTCCAACTACTATTCTATTATTCCTCTAAGAAACGTCTGAGCAATCTGTTACTTGTTCTGCTTTCTCATGTCCCTCTTAAGAGGATGGAGGCAGGTATGCGCACAGTTGGGGAGACAATTTCCTCAGGCCACTCCTGAAGAGTATCCATAATCCAAGTAGAATGCTTAAAGGATCAAAATCATTTTTGCAGGAAAGCTTAAAGCCATCGCTCCCTTCTTTTCATATTCTCAAAGTCCATTCCTTATTCATATGAAAGTAGTACACCATGTTTTATGCTAAAACCATTTGAAACAAAAATAAACTACTAGGACTCTGACCTTGGTTGTAACCTCTAGATATCCTCCAAATGCCATCTCCAAATTGTAATTATTATTGTAATCCTTTTAATTAAATTTAAGGTATATTCAAATGGTAAATTTAGACATAAATTATATGTCAGTTTTCTCTCTCCTTTCTTTATCCTGACCTTTCCAATTTATCAGTATTTATTATAATGGTTGCTCAGTTTTAATTGACTATTGCACTTTCAGTGAAGCAACCCAGCTATATCCACTGCTGTTGTTCTCTGTGACAAGCCAAAAATTATGTTAGATCACGTTTCACTTCAATTGTTTGGATTAATTTGTACTGTGTTTTTGAACTAAAGCACTACCTCAGCCCAACAATATATAAGCAGAGTTAGTGAGGAAATAGTGGCAGAGACAATAAAAGGACAAAAGGAGACTTTGGAAAAGAGCACTCATACAAACTTTCTTTTAAAAAATTGCCATTACAGGTAGTCCTCAAGTTACAAACACAATTGAGCCCAAAATTTATATTGTTAAGTGAGAAATTTGTTAAGTGANNNTTGTCCCATTTTATGACTTTTCTTGCCCTATTTGTTAAATGAATCACTGAAGTTGAATTAGTAACACGGTTAAGTGAATCTGATTTCCCCACTGACTTTGCTTGTCAGAAGGTCACAAAAGGAGATCAAATGATTCCAGGACATTGAAACTGTCATAAATGTCAGTCAGTTGTCAAGCATCTGAATGTAAATCATGTGATCATGGGGATGCTACAAAGGTCATGTGTGAAAAATGGTCATAAGTCACTTTTTTCAGTATCGTAACTTCAAACAGTCATTAAACAAACTGTAAGTCAAGGACTACCTGTATATGCCATCTTCGCTCCCTAATGCCCAGAGTTCAAAAACAGTGACGGCTTGGTGGCCCCACGCTTCTGCAGGGTCATTTGCAAAAATGAATCAAGCAAACGTAAATTCATTTATACTATAAATTCACCCGCCAAAAGCAACACCAACCATAAGAACCTCCATTCTCACCCTGACCTAACCTTACAGCAATGTGTACGATCCCGTGAGCTGCGCTCTAAGCTCAAAAGACTCCATGAACAAGGAAATACTAACCTATACATTGACTACCGCACAGAATGTATCAAAAGCAAGACCTTCAACTTACATCCCAAAAACCATCACCTCAACATCCAACATTAGGCATGCATGCCCCTTACTTCCTCCAGACCCACTACTACACATCTAAAATGCAAACTACTCAATGCAAGAAGCCTCGCAAACAAAATGCATGAATTCCTCATCTTATTAGGCACGACCACATTTGACATTATATTTGTCTGTGAGACATGGTTAAATGCATCTTTTCCAGACTCCATTACCACAGTCAGAGAATATCACGTTTATCGATCAGATCACGAAATCTGTAGAGGAGGTGGAGTTGCTATCTTCTACAAAAAATCCCTAAATCTAAAAAAGATTCAAATTACACAGGAACTTGCTCTCCCAGAGACCATCGTCTGTGAACTGTCCTCAAATGCCACAATCCACTTCTTACTATGCCACAGAGCCTCGGATTATGACATAGTTTATGCAAACAAGCTAACTTCACTGTTAACGTGGGCTGCCTCTTGCCCTCACCCTCTTATTTTCCTTGGTGACTTCAATCTACCTCTTATAAATTGAACACTAAATGAATCCGAACCCATACATGCAACCCTGTACAAAGCTGTTACTACACTGGAACTGGATCAATTAGTAACTAACAACACTAGACTCAAAAACTGACTCAATCTTATCTTCTGCAACAGCTCAAACTCAATATATTTATTTATTTATT
>AZIM01002482.1:67007-77377 GCA_000516915.1 Ophiophagus hannah
GAAAGAAAGAAAGAAAGAAAGAAATTGCTCAAAAGCCTTTGTTGGGACCGATTCAAGTATGGATCTAAAAAAAAATCTCAACAATCCATTACTACACTTATGGTGTAAATTTATTCTCTGAGCATTGTATAAATTATTTAACCAGGTCTGGTGCCCGAAAACCCCAGAATTCATGACTTCTCAGTGAAGAACAAAATACATAGTTTTAAGACAGTAATCAATTCAACATATTAAAATATTAAAAATCCTGTTGATTTCAGCTGAAAACACGGCAATAAGAGGACAAGCCTTAGCGAATGTTTCAAGTTCTGAGGTGCATCTGAAGTAGGAAGATGATTGTAGCTAACCCTTATTAAACATTTTCTGAGGCATTCAATAATACATTGTGTTATGTTATTAACTTCATTTTAAGATCAGAAGAAATTTATTACATATTCTTTAAAGCAAAGTTCCACTGGATTCCCAAGATATTCACACGAATTATTCCAGAGATTACATAAATAATTAACAATAATTAATTAAACTTTCTCCAATTTTCTATAAAAATACATTACTGGCTTACCATTCTCAGTTGATTCCTTCCAACCAGTAACTTCAAAAGCAGTAATGGCATTAAGTTTAACAAATGCTGGAGTAAAATAATTATCCAGAAGCACCAAGTAAAATCAAACTCAAATATAA
The DNA here is from genome assembly GCA_000516915.1 of Ophiophagus hannah. Taxonomy (NCBI): domain Eukaryota; kingdom Metazoa; phylum Chordata; class Lepidosauria; order Squamata; family Elapidae; genus Ophiophagus; species Ophiophagus hannah. Next base: position 67,689 of record AZIM01002482.1, read on the forward strand.
TTTTACAAAAGAGACCCAGTGCTGAAATTGAATTCCACATGAATCAGGATCCCAAAATGAGTGAGGAATTCATGTCTTTTCTCACCACATGGGAACTTGTCAGTATGGTGTATGGGTGCGCAAAGTGTAAATCTCATTGCTTTCAAAGCTATGGTAGAGCTCACATTCTCTACATCTTTGAAAACATGTGGTATGATCACCTGTTCCAATTGCTTCAATATAAGGATTGCACATTGTATGTTCTCACTAATGCTTTTGTCTCTATCACTGATTTACACACTCTAGCATTCAACTCCTAAACATGGAGCTCTGAGTAGAGAAAAGAATCAGAGGGTTAGTGCAAGAAATGCGCATAAGACAATGAAAGTTATAGAACAGGAGATATTTCTTACTTTGTAGGAAGCTGACTTCCTAAAGTTAGTACTGAACTATGAAAGTAAATATACTATTCATTGATAGCACTACTATTTTCTTCCAAATCCAATCTTAGCAATATTCCTATTTTGCTATCTTGTTTAAATATTCTTCTAAGGATATTAGTTTTATGCCTATTCGGTGAATGTTCTCATACAGTATGGAGAATGGGGAGAAGAAAAAGACAGGGTTTTTTTTTTTTAAAAAGGTCTCGTTCAGTTAATTTTAAATTTATTATTAAGATAAATTGTAATGCTGTTCAAAACCCCAGAGGCAAACTGCTTTCATTCGATTTCTTCTGATAGTTAAGAAAATACTGTTAGTAGTCACACTCCTCTGTGAAATGTATCCTGTGCTATTCAGCTTACATTTTTAATGTGCCTTTCAAACTAAAATTGATTTGCTTCTTCCCTTTAAAATAAAAAAAAAATAATGCATATTTTATGAGAAAATGAACACTTTTGATTCTTTCCCCTGGTAGAGAGATGCTAGTTAACTTGAAATGCATAAGGACAGCCTGCAGACTTATTAATCTTTTTATCAAGGCTTTACATTCTTTGCCCAGTAATTTCTTTCCTGAATGCTATTGTAAGTTATGCATAGCCTCTGGTAAATTACCAGAGATTTGGCTTGTCACCACCAACTGCTTACAACTTATGAATGAATCCTGATAATCAGAGTGTCATTTTTTTTGTATAGGACCACATGAATTTCCATGTCAGTTTCTCTGCATATGGAGATATTTTTATAGGTTCTTGTTTTTTTCTGCAAAATGACCACGTGTTCTTAAGTGTTATTTTCATTTTAATGTTCAAGATTCAAACAAATGAATGCCAAATCAAGTGCATGGCCTGGAAGGCTTTATTTTCCCCACATAACAGTCGTATAAGTAGGCATAACAAATGGTGCATTCACAAACAAATAAATCTTATTTGAATTGATTTTAGCTTCTCACCTAAAACTAGGAAATTAATTCAGATTGTGACTAAAGTAAAGAATTTTAACTACAATTGAAATCCTTTGTATAGGCTAAGATTATTTACCTGAATGGTTGAACACATGCTAGGTGAATCTTAGCACGTGAATCAAAGGTGTATTAACTAATTAATTAATTTTACTTTCCTTTGGCTTAACAGAATCAGGCAGCTGGAGCATTTTTGCTGCAGCATTTTATCCGCTGGAGCATTTCTGTTTCTTCAAACAATCTGTATGTTTAGGATTGAAGATTGTTTTTTTTTTCAAAAGTAAGGACTTGGAGGAGAATTAGTCTTTTACTAACCAATGTATAACAGTCCTGTGTCCAGTTGGGCCAGGTTCAGTCTGATTTAGTCTGGTTCAGATTATAAGAAATCCAACTACAGATTGGTAAACCATTGCAAAAATATCTCAAGGGGCACAGCTACTGGAAGCATTCTGCTATCCCATGTAATCCAACTCTTATAAATGCTTATGTGTGGTGAAAGTGTTAATTACTATATTTATTTTAAAATAAACAACAGACCTTTGGAATTATTGTAAGAAGACAGTTAACTTTTTGATCCTCAAATAACTCCATTCTAGATTATTTCAATGGATGCTGCCTCCCCCGCTCTGAATTTATCTCACCAGAGGTCCTAATCATTTTGAAAGCAAAATGAGAAAAAGGGAATTAAAGCCTTTAATCTTGTAGTCCAAGCAGGGTCTCTGTTCAGATCAATTTCTTATCCTGAATATCTAACTAAACTGACCTTGAATAGAAGATTCTGTGAACAAATGTGAGGATAGGACTATCATTTTCAGTGGGGGCATGTAAACTACTCAGGGACATCCAGGGTGCTAGTGTTGGATCAAAAGTGCTGAACAGATTGAAAGAGTCTTTAATGAGATACAGCAGACTCTTCCAAAATACCATTGGATAACTCACTGATTCCGATATTTTAAGAGATGGAAGATAATCTTCCTGTTTGCTTTGCCATGCCAGGAGTTATTTAACATACACTTTCTTGTCCCTAACTCAGTTTCCTTTTTCTAAGCCAGAGCCTAAAACTGCTTTTCCTGATTCTAAAATAATATTTGAATCCCAGATTCTTTTGGTTGCTGTCTTCAGCGATTTCTCCAGCCTTTTCCAGGTAATAATGTTCAGTATCTCAGATATCATTATATAAAGTTTAGGAGAAATTGTACAGCACATTTTGAGGGAGAGGGAGAAAAGCAAACGCTTGGGCAACCTTGGCCTAGTTATTAAAAATAAAGGAATGGTGATTATCAAAGAAGTGCTTAGCTTGTTAGAAAACTCCTGTAGAATAACAATTAGTAATTTAATACAAGGAGCAAAATTCTTCAGAAATTGGTATTTAATATAAGGATCTTCCCCCCCCCCCACAACAATAACTGGGTCAATGGAAATTTAAATATAGGGTGACACTACCAAATATACTGAAACTGTCTATCTAATGTGAAAGAGCTACACTGCCCAAAAATCATATTGTTTGGCATGGTATACCCCTCCCAGATTAGATAAATTAGAAAATAAACAAAATTCAGCCTAAACAAATCCATCATATTAAACTAAAATATATCAAGTTAAAATTCTACCTAATCAATCATGTCTTAGGAACACTTAGTGCCATTTAGCCAACCCATTGTACATATTGTACCTGGTCTTCCAAAAGAAAGTGTCACAGAGAAAATATCTAGAAAAGGAAAGTTTAACATTACAGAAGTAAAGGTCTGGCAGCAGAACATGCCTCCTATACATTTAGTACTGCCTACACCAGGAATGTCAAACTCGCATTGTCACAGTGGTGTCACATTACATATTGTGACTTTTCCCCCCTTGCATGGCCAGCACATGATGCATCTGGCCCATTGGCCACCAGTTTGACAACCTTGGCCTACACCTACCTATTTTTCCAATGGAGAAGATTCTTTTCTGCTCCAGCACCTATAGAATGCCAAGTACTTCCTGAAGAAAAAAGATGAGATGGTTGTGTTCCCAAAATGGTACTCAGTATGATTGTGTGCAGCTCGTGACAATTGTGATGAATTGCTGGCTGGATCAAGTGCAGTTTGGAAATAGGGCCCATGAGTCTTCATGGAAACACAGTAAGGCTTTTCTTAATAAATTAAAGTTACTCTCATGAACTGTTTCAGTAAAGAGAGTAGAAGTCCTTGTCATTACTTCACATTCATTATGATTTGCATGGATAAATTAGGTATCTTCTACAAGGACATGCCCAAATATTGGCAGTTTCCTCTACTTGTTGGCTCCAGTTATCATTAAGAGCCATATCGTTCAATCTGGGTAGCAAGCTGTTCACATTTGGTGGTGCTTCATGTGGATTATTTAGTGTAACCCTTCCATTTCTGATGTTTACTGGTGTGTATTATTATCTATGTGGGCAAACCACCTTCAGTAGAACATTTTTAATCTAATGTATGAGATACATTAGACTGTGGAAGCAGCACATTCATTATAAAGCATAAAAAATTAATTAATAAAATTGATATAGTTGCCCATCTCATGAGAAGTATACTAGAGTACTTACCTGTCAGAGGAGATATGATGATCATAGAAATTATTTGCATTTTATTGAAAAGCAGGGGCAACATGTAACATTGCTGAGGTTTGTCAGCTAGTATAACCAATATTGTGACTCCTATATTAAGATAATTCCATGCTGCTGTTACAATTTCTACTCCCCAGTTTCTTCAAAATATAAATTTAATAGAATTGTGGCAGTGTTTAAATGTACCAGCTTTAAAGCACCATGAACAAGGAACAAAAATTTCCACTCTGATTCCAAGTTGCCACAGATCCTGCAGTTACATAATCTCATCACCTCCACTCCATCTATGAGGGATAAAAGTGCTTGCACACTGACACATACACTTCACATCCTTAGTTCATTTTTTTACTTGCATGATCATCTACAAAAAAAAGTCTGAATAATTGCTGTATGGGGGAACTGATAAGAACAGCAGATAGTTTTGTACAAGTGAAAAAATACAAGTTGTGTTTGTGCATGAAGACAGAAATGCTAAAGTTAGGAATAACTTTTTTAAAGAAAGGAATCTTGATTTCTCTTTTTAATAATGCTTGCTTTTTATAAAAAAGAGTAAGTATTGTTAGGAAATAACAGTTGGATTAAAAAAAAATCCAAGTTACTTGATCTATCCACATTTAAGAGTGTATAGTGTGGTTTCTACCTTAGAAAAATAGCAAATCAGGACTCCTTGAACTGCACAGTTAGAAGAGAAGAAGGACTGAAGAGAGACATGAAGAAAATGATACAACCTTGAAAGTATCAATCTAATGAATAGGACTAGGTATGTTACATAGAGACATGCAAAATTGATATTTTTAAATAAGGAAAGGAGATAGAAGTGCAGAGTCCCACAAGTAACTATCTCTGCATCTATCATTTCTAGTGGCTAAAAGGCTTATAGGTATTAAAAGCCAGGGCAAAGTTTATTTCCAGCTTTGGCATCATATTTCCCTCTTGAAAGACTTGAAGTTAAAGATTCAGGAGACACGATGAGAACAGAAGTTAATGGAAAAAGAGAATGTCCTTGATTTCAACAGCACTGCAGTGTTTCAATAGTGACAAGACCAGCATTATTTAAATTAAAATACATCAGACCTGACCTAAATAGAAAAGTTCTTGGTTTTTGAGACGTAGTCCAGGACTGTGACATAACAGAGATCCAGAATTGCTTTTGAACCACTAGCTGTAGCAGTGCTTTTAGAGATCATAAGTACAATAGTCATGTGTGTGAGCAAATTTGTAGGCAATGTAGCATTTGGCTTGATTAAAAGAACATGATTGCAGTTTAGTTTAATAATCTCTTTGTTCTGTGAGCAAGTGTTGTTTTATCTTGCATTGCACTGCTTTTTAAGCTCTTCTCTCATTAAAAATCTTGAGCCCTCCCTTGAAGGTATAATTTTTAGAAAATTGTTCTTGCTAGATCAATGGGCAGGCTTTTTAAGTCTGACAAGAACTAGGTTGGGGGAAGGTTCAGAGTTGATGCATTTTCTGCCCCAGAGGATGATAGACCTTCTGTGTGATGCTGAAATGTTATTCCTTTTCTCTTTAAATTCCAGTTGAGATTGCAAATTCCTACCCAGTTTCTGAGCCATGTTTACTATAAGTCCCAGGTGGTGAACAATCTCTGGGAGACATTGCTTTGGTTACAATCTCGAATCCCCTAAGGCAAATACATAATTATAGAAGCTTTGCTCTGCTTTGAGGTTTTGTCAAGACTTCCCATCTTCCACTTATAATATTTATTGAGTTCTGATATAGAAATCATTTGAGTTGCCTGTCGGCACAATCCAAAAAAACTGTTTTGGGTCTCATTGTTTTCATAGCAAATTGTTGAATTCTGCTGTACAGAGGAAAGAGGAACAAAATCAATCATACAAAGGATTATTTTCATATCAGAGAATGGTCATTGTCATTATTTTCAAGATACCTGTGAATTCTGATTAAAATCTATTTGTCTGAATGTTTCTTTGGCTCTATTCCAATGCTCCAGGGTAATTGCATGCAAATAAAACAGCTTGTTTCAAGTAAATGTATTTTCAGACTGTATGTTTAGTTGAACCAAGTCCTACTGTATCCATTTGTTGCTTTACTTACATAGAAATGAATGTAGGAACACATCCTTAATTACCTTCCCATCTGCAGGATTTAATCCAGTTAAATTTCAATGTGTTTCTCAATTTAAAAAAATCAACTCATTTTAAATTCTTTACAATTTTACATGAGGTTTAGGACCTCAATCAATTTCACATTAATGATGTATAACATTTTGTAACATCACCCTGAAGTTGCTGTGGTAATATTTCAATAATTAGAAGCAATGGCTAAATGATATAAGATGCTATAGGTTACTGATTTAAAAATGTAGTTGATAATCATATCAGATCTTGTTTACTTCCTCCATGGCTGGCTCAGGAATTCTGAGAATTGACATCCACAGGTCGTAAAGAGACCATAGTTGTCCAACCCTGCTATAAGGACTCTCCCAGGTTCTACCTCATTCAGGGCAATGATAGACACATGTAACTCTATCTTGATACCCAAGGCAATGGCCAATTTAATTATTACATCATTGCTCCTCTTCGCCTCTAGAATTTAGATTTTTCTAGGTGAAGAAGTAATATTGCATCGTTTGTATTGTCAACACGCATTTTAATTTGGATCATTTTGACACCATCATGGATTTTATTAGATGCCTATGCTCATAACAAGATTCTTAGTCCAAGTCCAATTCTTTCATAGTATCAGACTTAGACTAAGAGAGAAAGTACCTGCAGTAATAAAGACCAAGAAGGTAAAAATGGGCTTCAGCATATATTGCATCCTGTCACTCATTTAAAAGATAGACATAAAAACAGCAGGAAAACCATATGTGATCTCTTTTTATATCTGTGATGATGCCATCTCTACTGGCTATTATTGGCAGTTGGAATTCAGCTTTTCATGCATCAGCTATGTGTACTCATTAACCACTGTTCTCTTCACCTTTATCCTTTCTTGGTTAGACTGGTACTCCCAGAACTGTTACTACAACCTTCTTCTTTCAATTTAGTCTTCTTTCTTTCTTCTGACTCTGACCTGTGCACTTCAGATACTTTCCTAAGTTATTCCCTCTTTTTATAATAGAGAAGAGCACATGACAGAATCCTAGCCTTTTCTATCACCAAGTTATCTCATAAATGAAGCCTTTCTTTATTTTTCTTCCATGCAGACAGCAGCTCCAAGGATACCTTCTTATAAAAGTGATGCTTCTAACTTTTGGTTTTCTTTCTCTACATATTATTTCTAATATATAAAGCTGCAATCTGAAACCAGCTTCTTGCTATGAGATAGTGACACTGCTGCCCTTGTTCTAGATTTCTCATCTGCCAGTAGAGTAATGGTGTGTCCCATTGCTGTTTTAGCACATAACACTTGCAGCATGGTTTTGTAAATTTCTGGTCATTTTGATGGTGATATATAGATCAGTTTTTTTATTCTTCACATTGAAATCAAAACCACAGATACTGCCCTGCTGGCTGCTGAATAAACATGATTTGGAGATTCTGCTCAGAATAAACAGTACACTTGATCAATTCCCACTACCTTTCTATCACAGGTGATTTTTCTGAACACATCCTGAAGTTGGAGGTTCTCTTTTCTAAAGTTTTCTGGATTGTTGTAGCAAGCCAGGTTTCATTAAAAGGTATTACAAAATGTTCTCCAAGGATCCAGTGATTTCCATCCAGCTCTTTCTTTATATGGACCTTTCAAAATTTGCACATTTCCAGATGTGCTGGGACTGCAACTCTAAGAATTAGTAGCCAGAATTAAAAATGCAATTAATTTTAGTCCTAGCACTTCCATATAGCAACAGCAAGAGAGGCCTCTCCTATACTTTCCTAATCTTGCACTTCACTGCTGTTTAAAAGTTAAGAAACTGCTAGTCGATTTTATTACAAAGATTAACAAATGGATTAATTTTATTTTTCTTTCTCTTTGCCTTGTTTTGAAAAGAGAAACTTCAGAGGATTATTGTTTATATGCTAGATATAAAAACAGACCTCCAATTAACGTTGGTTAGGGATCTTACACTTTCCCTGGCAACTATGTCAGTCAGAACAGAAAATAAGAGAAAATATTTACATTTTTATCATATTAATACAGTGATTACTTTAAATTCAAATCTTAAAGTGGGTCAGTTAAAACAATACAGATGAAAATAGTACAAAAAGGAAAAACAAAACCAAACAAACCTAACTCAAAACAATACATATAGCATTCATATAGGAAAGGCCTGGGAAAAGAGAGGCAGGTCTAATACAAGGGTGCCAAACTTGTGTCATCACGTGATTTATCACATTTTTTTTCCCCTTCGCTAAACCGGGCATGGTCATGGCCAGCGTGTGACATATCCAACCCACGGGCCACGAGTTTGCCAGCCCTGGTCTAATAGATTCATAAATGGAATTAAGAATAAACATTATTACATGATTAGAGATGAAACTCCATTTCATCCACATGATCTCCAACTTCCAGGATGCATATTTTGTTTATTGTTCCTCATCCTCTCCATTATTGCATACAGCCACTGGGCTGGGATATTCACAACTTCTCCTATTTCACATTTTACGAAGCTATGTGTCATTTCATCTTGAGGAAACTTCTGATTATTTTCCCAAAGGCTTCATTTCTTAATATCTTTTAGTAATATTTTACTGTGTGATGTGCTAATGTAAAAGAAATAGGGGGAAAGGAATATAAAAAGGAAACAACAGAACTAAAATATAACAAATTACTTTACAACCTGGGTATCAAGTATAATCATAATATAAAGTGGCTCAAAAATCGAACATTCACCACAAGGAGTCATATTGATCAGTCTTTCCATTACATCTATAAAGAACTAATTCAAAGGATGAAAGTGAGCACATTTCTTCAATCCAGGATTGTTCATGTGGGACTGCAGTTTCTTTCCAGCTGTGCATTATTATTTTCTTTGCTACACCATAAGCCTCATGTGTTGGCTGTGCAAATCCATTGGCATTGACTTTTTAGTACTTCATGACCTGCTAACCAGAAAAGGGGAGGAAGAGTACAAGTCAGGATTAATTCTGCATCTTCTTTTTGTCTATTATTCTGTCTATACTTTGTCTATAAAATTGTTTCTCTGAGATCACTTCCTTCTGCCCTTCTTCTCAGGCACTCACAAAACACTTCATCCTCCAACAATATATATCCAAAGTTCTGCACAGGTTGAGAAATTCCAAATTTTTGCTACTGAATATATGATATTCACATATCTAAATCGTAATACTCTTTTTAAATACAATATTAATAAAAGGCCAACATGAGACAACAAAAGTCTAAATCATACCTATTGCAATCCCTTCAAATTTATTACATTTTTTAAAAAGTCCCAATCTTTCCTAAACATTCACTGAAATGTCAATAAGCATCCAACTCAATAAATCAATATATTTTTTATTAGATAGTGTCATTTTACAGCCTCAGACAGGGCATTTGGGTCAATTACAACAATAACCTATATATTTCTCCACCTATAGGTCATCAAGGGCTCAACAAGCTGCTCTAGCATCTGTAAAACAAACAGGTCTGATTCTTTACACATATTCTAACCATGGTCATATATTAGACTCTCTAAGAAAAGTGCCCACAAGGTCTGGAATTATTTTGAATGTATCAGATAAAAATATAACAAACATATTTTCTTGAAAATCAGTTAAGATAGATAGATAGATAGATAGATAG
>AZIM01002482.1:77848-89887 GCA_000516915.1 Ophiophagus hannah
AACCTGCTGAATACCACCTCTGATCTAGTTACCATAGAAGTCAATAAATTTATAAAATCCATCCACCAGAGAACCTTGAAAGTCACCTAGGATTTGAAGCCTGCTAATCAGATTCCAGTTCCAACAAAGAAAAGTAGACAGGAATAAATTTGCATTTCACAGCTGGCAGTGGTCAACCATATGCCCTGGAATACACAAACTTATAATGTATGAATTCAGTGATGGAGACTTAGTTCTCATGTAAAACATTGTCATTCTATCACATTTTCATTAAACCAGGATAGTCTTAGCACTATTCCCACCATGGGGAATTCTCAATTTTTCCCTAAAAATACCCTCACACAATCCACATTCACTTTTTTCAGAAACCATAGCATGAACTTCACATTCTTGCAACACCTAAATCAATTTTTCCATACAAGTTACCCACTGAAGTATCATTCTTTGGCATCACTACTGACACTGGCTGCTTTAAATACAGCTTGGGGAATATAAGTCAATGGCTAGATAGCAAAAGCTTGCAAAGTAAAGCCTTCAGCTGGCTCAAGATTGCTAGATAATGAGGACATGCTCTTCATAGTAAACAGCCACCAACCATAGAGATGCTCACCAACAATGCTGCATGTATAGTTAAAAGTCATCAATCAACAAATGATGGCTCTAGAGACACAAATACACACATATCAACATGCAAGGCACTGAACACATCAAATTATTTACACTGTAATTATTTTGATTCCACTTTTGCATTTTTGGAGTTTATTTTATTCCATAGCTGATTTAACTCTTCAGTTGAAAGAAAAGTGAAATGTACTCAGAAGAAATAAGTAAGCATAGAAAGCATCCCATGTCCTCTCATCTATATAGGGTATGGCTACATTGCCAGGAAGTATCAGCAGCTAAAGTAGAAGATATTTCCTGGCAATGTACTTACACTTTGTGCAGATGAAAGGGTATGAATGCTTCCATGCTTACTCATTCTTGTGATTACATTTCATTTTCATGTCTTGTTTACTAATATGTGCAAAATGATTGTTCAAAAAATAATATATCACTAAAAACACATTTAACTTATTTTACCTAAGAGGGCACCCATTAAAGCAGGAGTCTCCAATCTTGGCAACTTTAAGACCTGTGGANTTCAACTTCCAGAATTCCTCAGCCAGCTGGCTGAGGAANGGCTGAGGAATTCTGGAAATTGAAGTCCACGAGTATTAAAGTTGCCAAAGTTGGAGACCCCTGCATTAAAGAATCCTAGATTCTAGCCCATAGATAGGTCAAGGCTTGAACCCAGCCAAAGTATTTTGCTTGGAGAGAAGGAGAGTCTTTTAAGCAGCAGGTCATGATCCACATATTCAGAAAAGAAAGGATCTCTCCCTGAGAATATAAATCTCACATTTTCATAAACTGGAATTCAATTTTTAGAAGCTCCTGCCTTGAAAAGCAGTTAACAATGGTTACCTGCAAATCATTCAGCAATTTTCCTCAGGGATATCATGACATAAAGATAGAACAGGTACTATTTTTAGAATTCAATATCTTATTATCTTATTCAGCATCCTGGCTGCTGAAACAACACCGAGATTAGAAAAGACAAAAGCACATTTGATCCTCTTCACAGATGCCAGAGTGTAACCATCTTTATCTTTCAGGGTGCAAAATAATTTCCTAATAGCTTTTCTATTATGATCACTAAAAGAAAGGGAAATGAAGCACACAACAAAGTCATTATTTCTAGAAAAATACTTCAGGACACACACTTCTTTGGGAAAGAAATCATATCTCAAAGAATCTCTGTTGTAAATGGCCAGTTATTTCTGAAAACTTTGTTCCATTCTAAAGATAATTTTCATAGCATTTATTTCTATTTTCAGGAAAGATTATCCTTTATTTATAGCAGCCTTTATGTGTCATCTGAAGCTGAGGTCTGAGGTAAGTATTCATTATTTTGACTCCAGCATCAAGCAATGACTCATGATCAAACATGACAAGCTGAACTTTCTTATTTATTGATTGATCAAAATTTATTTGGCTGCATGTCTCACACAAATGACAATGGCACCCTACAACATAACAATTAATTAAAACATACACACACATTGTATATACATATATATACATATAAATGATACACACATACATACACACATACACAAATAAACATGCACACACATACACAGGGAGAATGATCATTAAAATATTTTAAAAACATGCGTTCACACAAGGCACAAGAGAGAGAGAATATTAATTCAGTATGGAAACCATTTTAGGATTGCTCCAGTTACCCCTAGGCCTGATGATACAGTCTGGTCTGGAACATTAACAGAAAAGGTAATATTATGACCTTCTGTTACTTCAAACTATGTTACTTTTAGTGGATGCAGTTCATAAATATGGTTATGAAAAAGTCACACACTGTTGACATGGATGCTTCTATCAGTCAAAAATTCCAGCCTGAAAAGACATTTCAAAATGCTGTTTTTCCCCTTTATACTTGAACAGGTCTGACTCCCAGACAACCCTGTTCTATCCTTGTGCTGCTTTCAAATGATCCCCAGGCACATGAAGTAAGGGATGTGGAGATCCAATAGCAGTCTTTTCCCATAGAGAAGGAACAGCCTTAAACTCCCATTTAAAGAAAGGTCAGAACATTCTTTGATGTTTTTCCAGAAAATTGTTAAGACAAAACATTTTAGGCTCTCAGGAAGCAGTATTGCTGTTAACTAAGATGGGCATTGTAATTGCATTGCTATTGTTAATGTGTTCCCATTTATATGCTACTTTTATTACTGATTCATGACAACAATGGGATCATATTTGCTTTTTATAATGGTTTATGATTAACTTTTTGCTTTAAACCCCTGGAAGTCATTACTGATTTGATAAATAAATAAATAAATAAATAATTTAAAAAACAATTCACTATCACAGTTCACTCAGAAGAAACCAAAGGAACTCAAGACTCTGCTTCTACATATTGACTGGTTTCAAACAGCATATTAAGCTATAACATGATCCATCTGGTTCTAGTTTAGCCCCTTGTTTGACACCAGGTATTGCAACTTCTAAACCATAGTTTACGGTTTATTATGTTCTGTGAATTCAGACAGCTATCACTTTTGAAATTACTATAGTTGGTTTGATGTATGAAGTCAGCGTTCAATTTAAATACCAAGTATCCATGGTTGAGAATTAGGGCATGAATGCAGATTCCAATATCTCCAAGTGTCAGATTAATATTTTTAGTTTCTCTGGGTATCTGACTTGCAGATTAATTTTACAATCTTTTAAAATCAAGTCTAATATTGCTCTTCAAATAAGAAGCTCAGAGCAAATTCATAAAACATCATCAGTATACACTAAACCAAAATGCAGCTTCAAATGTTTTTTTAAGGTGACAGTGCTAAATTAAATAATTAAAAATGCAACAGGACAAATACTTCAGGCATTATCTCCCTGAAAAAATGAAATGCAGAGTTGACTTTCAGAAAGGAATTCTAATTTAATGTTTTTATCTGATAGATTTATATCCTGCATTTCCCCCACCAAAAGCTCAAGGTAGCACACTTAGAATCCTCTCTTCTAGCTGTCTCTTTCCAACATCAACTCTGTGGACTAAGTACAGTTTTGAGAGATTTGTCTAATGAGCTGCTTTCCTGAACTGGATCTGGTCCCAAGATTTCTTGCTCCAATCCATGCTACAGCTACTTGTTTTTCCAATGAATTTATTTGTGTTTCTTTTAAAATTATTGTGCATTCACTTTCTGTTTATAGATTGCCTTATATGGAGATCTGATAGAATCTATGCATATTTATATACAAATGCAAATGTAAATCACAGTGACACAACCAAAAGAAAGACATTAAGACAGATCATTCTTGGATATTGCTGCTACTGATACATTTTGATAAGGAAACCTGGGTAAATCAAGAAAGCTGTTCATGAGAGTGTGGTATATGTATATTACATACAGAAAGAGAGAGAGAGAGAGATGCACAGACAACACACACACATACACACACGTGTTCATGTGTGTGTGTGTGTGCTCTCAATTCCTGTCACATTTGTCTTCTCAAAAATATATTACTATTATAAATATCTCCCCAGCAACCACTTTAAAAACCTAATCAGCATTGAATTGCTTCATCACTGACCTTATTTTTGTTCATAAAATCTTTCTGCTGCTATCCTCTAGGATAGAATGTTGATTTTTTTTTTTTAAATAAGCAACTAGGGTAAAATATATTACCTTCGTCCCTAATTTACATTGAGCTGTGCTTACATAAAACAAGCACCTGGAGGCCTCATTTAGCCTGCCACTTCTGCATATCTTGTTTGCTCACGACTCGGCTTGTAGCCATCATGGACTCTTAGGACCTTGTGAAGCAGCCCAATTATTCATCAGGGTTGGGTTTAAAATAGAGCTCTGTGCATATGTGAGAAGGGAGTGGGGATGGGCAGCTGCTTTTCCAAGCTATTTGTTTTTCCTCTGTCCTGCTAGTTAATCCTGCAGAGACATTTCCTTTTATTCTCTCCTGTATTTCAGATTTGTTTCTGCATTCTCAGACCTGACAGTGGCGGTCCTTTTGTGTTTTCCTCAGGTGCCTTGGAGACTTAATGGTCCAGCATGGTAGCTAAAACTTTAAAGTTTCTTCCATGCCACCAGAATATCTTCTGCAGGAAGTCTGGGGAGCTGTCTTTCTAAAGGCTAAAGAATGACTCACATGGTATTTTGTCTCTCCAAGTGAAAGAAGAAGAAAAAAATGTCCTTTAAAAAGACCCATATATACCTTTATTGTGCAAACTTCAAGAATTCCTTCTTATGGGGTAGAATGGTGAATAGAAGGAATAAGGGGGTGGTGAGGAAATAATCAATTTTCATTGATTAAAAAAGCTGGTGGTGCCAGAGGTGTAATTTTATTGAAGGCAGGGGAGACAATAGCCTCAGGGTCCACACACAGGCAGCCTACTACTCTTCCCCCTCTTTGCCTAATGCCTTTAACAAACCTTGTACCTTGAGGTAAGATTTATCATATCTGGAATATAAACTTCCAAACACCCACTAAATGGCAGCATATATTCTGAGTTTTCAGTTTCTATTTGCTGCCAATAGAAGCAGTAACAGAGGGAGGGAGGGAGGGAGGGAGGGAGGAAATATGTAACTATAAAAGGAAGATTTATTCCTAAATAAATAGAATAGCAAAAAAGATAAAAACCTGCATTTCATCTTACCTGCCGAAAAAATTGCCCAAGGAAAGGTATATACAAAAATTAACATAACTGAAAAAGTGTATATGGAAGATTTATTTTTTGTAATAAATTACAAAATCAAATTACTTGAAAGAAGAAAATTGTCAGATTTAAAAAAAAAACTATCTAATTTTATATTTATATTAAATAACCTTGAAAATATTACCTCAATCCTATCTAAGCCAAAAGATAATAGCTGAAGCTTTAGGAAACATCTGTATTATGATTTTCATTATAATAAGAAGAAACAATGAGGATAGAATCTGCTAGAAGCTCAAGAAACATTTGCATTATTCCTACATTGCTTTGAATATTTAGCAGAGCAGCACCCTTATTTCCATCTCTCTTGAAATATCTATACTGACAATATCTATATCAGGTGTTTGTAAATAAATGCTCTATGTCAGTATTTTTCAAATGCTGGCTGAGATATTCTGGGAATTAAAGTATACACATCTTAAAGTTGCCAAATTTGAAAAACATTCCTTCATTCAGAACCTACCCAATTCAGGAATTTCAAAAGTCACATTTTAAAACAAACCCTACTTTTTAACCAATTTTGTTATTTCTTTTCATTTTTGCTTCTTATTTCCAGGAATTTCTAGTAGCACATGTCATACAATTACAAGCTATTATTATGGATTCTCTTAATAAGAAAAATGTCCATCTAATGTCAAAATCTATATATGAAAATAACGGTTACAGTATATTCTCATTCCTTCAAATTAAATTCTTTATTCTGGATGCTATCAGCAGAGCCGGTATATTTATCTCAAAACTATATGTGCTAAAGAAGAACTACACCAAGCTCTGTCTTAGAAGATCCAGATCCTCTGTCAAAAAGGTAGACTTACATCCTAAAATCAAATCAAAGATTCACTTTAATCTCATAGTTCACACAAAAATCTTGCATAATTGTAGTGGTCTTATTGGAGAATTCACATGTTAATGATCTTATCCATAGTCTAAGATTTTGGAGTGGATGTGGGTCATATTGTGCTTGATACCCATAACATTGACAATTATCAATATTGCAAGGAAGTCCAAACAAAAAGCATGTCCAGATGAACACATTCTACTTTATTATAAGTTACATTAACAGAATCTTTTAAGTCAACTCTGAAAGTACATTTTTCCCCATCGCCTTTACAGCCTAAGAAACTAGGGAGGGCCCTTTCTGAGAGGTTTGTCACATCTCTATTGCTTCTGCAAGCTAAGCTGCCTCTTATCTGTTACCCTAGCTGTGGTTCTCTCCTCCCCCATCTCCCAAGTCATTCCCATTACATACCATTACAGCATAAGACAGAAAAAAGTTGTTACTCCCATTACATACCATTACAGCATAAGAGACAGAAAAAAGTTGTTATTTGTGTTGTAAAGGAATTATGCAGACCAGTTCATCTTCATGTCTTTTCTGACTTTCTGTACAAAGTGATATTCTACATTCTGTACCTTCTGTAGGCCATCATATATATTCAGACCTTGGATTATTAAGTGGTTTTTGTCCCTTTGAGCTTTCAAAAATATTTTGTACTTGTACTTTTACTTATATCTAGCTCTATCAAAATCTGCTGAGATGCCTAGCTTTTGTTTCTCAGCACCTCAATTTTTGCTCCATTCCTTTAAGACTCTTAAATAATTATTATAGATGGAGGGATTATCAGCAAAATTTACACCTTAAAATTGTGGAAGTAATCAGGGTTCATTCTTTTGGAATTTCCATATTTAGATATATATCATGTAATATGGTAGATGAAAGCTCATTTTATGCAAGGCATGCAAAGTCAGGATATTACATTAGATAAGAACATAATTGCTTATTTAGTTGATTGGTAAATGAACAAGCTGAACTATGTGATTGCACTATGCTCAAAATTTGACTCATGGTCCTTTCAACAATCAACTAATATTTAATATATCAACCTCCTAAACATCTAATAATTCTAGCGGATGCAGGCAAGCCTTTTATGAAATGCTATCTTGTTTGTGAGATATACAAAACAGATTAGAAAGCCTTAATCTAGATCACATTCACATTCATCTTTGCTCCCATTTAAAAATACTACCGACATACTTACTTGAATCATGTCTTGCTGGTTTCAATGGATCTAATAGGTAATTAGTCTTCTGATTTCATCTTAAATTAAATGTTGAGATAGCTATATGGGTTTTTCAGGACATATCACTATTTCATATAGCAGAGAGAAGAGCAAGCTTTCAAAAAGCAATGAAGTAAAGATGCATTATTAGAATGGCATCTTTAGGTGCAAGGGTTACAACTTAATATGTCTGGGCAGTTGTCTCACACAATTCATCAGATATGCCCCAAGGCATGGCTGATTATCACTGCTCATTGAAGCATAGTCTTTCAAGGTCATATCCTAGCAAGTAATCACATCTAGAGACCTGCCAAAGAAATAAAGCTTCCTAAACACAGAGTGTCATTTGAGAATCCAGGCACCCTTTCTGAACAACGAAGTTATGAATTTTATCTCAGTTTAATCAGTTTAGAGCATTACAATCATATGTGTAACCTAGTGTGTGCTATTTTGACATACTCTACTATAACTATCATCTATCAGAAATAGTAGGTCTCCTGTGATAGCAGGGATAGGATTAGATGACCTCCAAGTTCCCTTCCAACTCTGTTACTCTTACATATTATTGTTAACTTTATTTAACCCAACAATTGTTCAGATGTATGGATTCAATTTCCTAAATTCTCAATTATGGCATAATGACTGCAAAATTATGAGGGTACCCATGCTGGTGAATTGTTCTGTAGCATGATTAAAATGAATTTTAGAAAAGTACTAAGCTAGTGAAGGGACATAGTTATATAGATCTGCCTTCTCCTATATGGGTACCTTAAGAAATGAAGATTTCAACTCCCAGAATTCTCCAACCAGCATAATTATTCTTGAAGGTTCTGGGAGTTGTATTCTAAACTCTTGAAGAGCAACCAGTTTAAAGAATAATATAAATAACTCTGATCAGTATTTCTAATAAGTCCTTTCTATTTCCATTACTGAACAAATAAATGGACTGTCTACTTAAATAGTATGTTTATCAAGTGTATCTCAATCCATGCCTGTAGCAAAATGTATATACATATCTACATATTTTGCCATTTCTTCACAGAGCCCAAAAATACTATTGTGCAGCTGCTAGTGTCTGGGAATTTATATAAAAAAATGATTTTGCAAAGAGGCTCTTGATTATCTAAGTTTTGAGAATTTTATGCCATCCATGCATTCTGACTTTAATGCATGAAAACCTAATAAGTATTAATATAAGGAGCTTGGAAATAAACTGCTCGCTCTTCACGGTCCTTCTATTTATGATCTCTACTGATTCCCAGCTTGCAGGCTGAGCTCAAACATGTTTTAATAGCATATATTCTCTTATAAGATTCCTAATAGTAAGAAGTTAAAAGGAAGAGGGAAAAGATTTCCAAATCTTTCCTTCTTGTACTTGCCCTCCTCAAGGGAATTCAGAAGATATGTTGCTATTTGTCTGGAACAGTTATACTCTGCCAGTAAACTTGGATTTAATCTAGCTGAGCTGCAGCCGCTCAATAATTGTGGGCTACTATCTTACAGTCAAAAGACAAGCCTTACAGTACCCATTATGTGAATAGGTGGCTTTCAAGCCAAAATCTAGTCTAGATCATTCACTTATATCTAGTATGCACATTGCCACTGATGTAATGCAGTAAACAGATCTGCAGTCTGAATCCAGATAATCATCGACACAAATTCCATCCTGCATGGGTTGTTCAATTTCACAAAAGTATCCATATTTACATACAGCATTGCATAGCACATTACATAACAAATGCTTCAGAAAATGAATGTCCCTCAGTTATAACTTAGCAGTTCTGAACTCAAATATATTCAATTATGATGATAATGTTCTGTAGGGGGTTCAATATGTGGAGAAATCTAAGTCCATGCACATTGATTTGTCTGACTTCCTGCTCAGTATCTTTCAATACAGGAGATTCAGTTGTTATATTTTTCTAGACACTAAAAGAGCAAGAATACCCACACATGATTTCTGAGGGCCTGAAGATGTGAATATCATGTAATGGTGCTGTAATTAATGGAATGTATGACTCAAATGCTGTCTTTGAAAAAGAGCAACTCTGGAAAGAGAAAATGACGATATTAAATGAGAGTGCAGTTATTATCACAAAGGGGCTGCAACAAATTTATTGGGGCAGATAACATTCATGGTCCACTTGATCAAATATAAATCTCTGACTTAAAGGTGTGTCTGTGTGTGAGTTTGTGTCTCTCTGTAAGTGTGTATGTAAATACAGAGACACACTTTTAACTTACAGATTTACATCTGATTAAATAGACCACGAATGTTATCTGCCCCAATAAATTTGTTGTAGCCCCTTTGTGGTAATAGCTGTAGCGAAATGCTGTTGAAATTTCAAAATGATTGCCAGAAGGTGAGAATAAGATGATGGCTACCAGAGTTTGTTCAAAAAAATTCTACCATTAAAAAGCAGGAAACAGTTTGATTTTTTTTTTGTCTCCTTACTGCCATTAGCAGCTTTCTGGATTTTACCTGTAGGTATTGTAGCCCTAAATAAAATTAACATTGACATATTTTTTAGATTTTCTCATTCCACCTTTTCTCTCATATACAACTCAAGACAGTGAACCCACCTGTGCTCCTTCCTCCTCCTATTTTCCCCACAGCAACCACTCTCTGGAATAGGACTGAGTGAGAGAGAGTGACTTGCCCAAGGTCACCCAGCCAGTTATGCAGTTCTTGTAAAAGCTAAATTCTACTGCATTTGGCAGAGTGTATATCCAAGTACATATGCTGATGAATTCAATAAATGATTTAATAAAGCAAAGCCCAAAGGCCCAAAGGATAATTTAAAGAAGATAGTTCTTTTTGAATTAATTTTTATGTATTTTTGTCAAATTGGTTTTTTTTTAAGCTGCAGCCCTATTTTCAATCAATGTGCCGATGACTCGTTCCTAATGCACAATTGTTTGTGATAAAAAGCCAAAGCCAAATACTATTTGTAGCAGATGATGGCAGATAGCAGATTAAACAATACACAGATTGAACAATAACTGACATTGTTTGTTCCTACAGTAACATTAGGTTGCCTAAGTAAATATGGGGCAGATAAATCAGCACTTGGCTTTTCTCGAAGGATTTAGGTTTTCTTTACTTAGCAAGACATGGCAGCAAGAGTCTCTGAGGCTGTCTGAACAAAGGCAAAACAAGATTAGGCTTCTGGGTCTACTACCCTTTTATAAATCCTGGGATTGGGCAATATCATGGGTCTATGATCTAGAAAACATGAGATTCTTTCCAGGTTATGTTGAGAAATGTGGCTACTTTTTGAATGAAGCAACTTTAAAACACACAGACCTTTCATTTTAAAAGCATTGCTTGAAGAGAGAACAGAAAGAAATAGTTTAGAAATGGATACTGCATTAAGAATAATCAAGCAAGGCTAATCCTGCAATTTGAGAATTAGAGAGGACAAAGATCAAAACCATTCCTGGGCAAAATTTAAGCAGTATTAAAAAGGCATGTGGCTAAAAAGCCACTTAAAATTGTTTGATGTGAGTGTATCTGCTGAATCCATCACATAATTCTGTAAGGTTCAGATAGAAATTCCAACTGCCATTCTACTCAAAAGCTCCATATAAAGTATGCACAGATAGTCCTTGATTTACAACCACAATTGAGCCCATAAGTGGTTGCATTCATTAAGTGAGGTGCCCATCTGACTGTCTCACTCAGCAACCACAATTCCAGCTCCCCCTGTTGTGGTCATGCCTCGGGGTGGGAGAGCACTTTGGAGACCCAACCGTCACCAATTACAGTTACCTGTTGTGGGTCAGGAGGCCTTGGCTGTCTAGTCCCACTGGTACTTGGGCTTTCTTTCCATCCCATCACTCCAAAAAGAGTCCACTTAATTTCTCTTTCGGTGCAGCTACTGACAGCACACCCAGCCAATGTGAGGTACAGCTACTGTAGAAAGCTAGCTAACACAATGCTTCTCAAAGACAGACAGAGCCTTGGAACATTAGAAGAGCTGGCATTCATGTCACAATATTTCTGAAGTTCTTTCTACCTTTCTATAAGGGAAGAAGAGATCCTTTGTTGTGATGAAGGGAGAAGCAATATATATTTCTTTAGTGCATTTTTTCTTTCTTTTTTATTATTTTATTCTTTTTAGTTTGTATTAGTTTCTATTGTTGCAATCGTAATTTTTAATAAAATTACTGTTTTAAAAAAACAGAAGATGATTGTTTTTGTTAGAGAGAGGGGAAAAAACCCTCTGCCTAAAATATTCTCTAATTTTTTTCCCTTTGTTTTCTAATTGACATCCTATCATTTTGCCTGCCATAGAGATTTCTAACTATATTTACTCTCAGGCAGATTAATGCATAAGCTTCCACATTCCCACTTTTGACCTTGGAAATGTCTTTGCTTTATGCTGAATGCTTGTGTACCCCTTGCTAGTCTTGATTCTAGCAGGTAATCTACAAAGCCTCTTGAGGGGTGCTTATGGCTAAGGGAGAAGCATCTAAAATGTAAATATCAAGGAATGTAGATAATAAATTGCAAACTATTTATTATGACAGAAGATAACAAAACATTGGGAACTCTGTCAGAGAAACCATTGGAATTGTATTTTTCCCCAAAGCTTCTTTAAATATAGTTCTATTTCTGTGATATCTAGAATAGGTTATTATTATTATTATTATTGTTATTATTATTATTATTATTCACATTTATAT
>AZIM01002482.1:90637-105452 GCA_000516915.1 Ophiophagus hannah
CTTTACAACCCTCTCTAAGCGGTTTACAGTGTCAGCATATTTCCCCCAACAATTTGAGTCCTAAAATAGGGATAACCAATGGATAATCTCTGAACATAAATTGACAGAAAGGTAAAATCATATAAAAGGAGCAATTTCATTTTGTATGTCAAAAGGAGAAGGAGATTAAATAGAAACTTTAAAACCATAGGCTTCTCTACAGAAGCACTATAGGTCACAATCCAATGAAATTTGGTGTTACATTAGAAGCATACTATCCTTCCCTTAAATCAAATATTTAAGGTAATCTTGGAATGAAAAATGAAACTAAGGAGACTCCAAATCGAAAGTGTTACAAGCATGATATGACCTTGGTTATTTTCACACAGTCCAAATAATTGTGCTTCAGTTTCCACAATGAGTGGAAGTACAATTCTAGTTATTTTATGTTTGGTTCAATTAATTTAGTTACAGAATTTAACTAACATTCTGAGCTTGTACGGTGTATAGAAATATAAATACCCCAATAGGGTGGCTTCATATAACATGCATAAGCCATGAACACTGACTGCAATATAAATTAAGCAAATGTTATATGTTTATAAAACCAGCCAAGCTAAGCAAGAACACAGTAGAGCATCTAGAATTTTAACTATCTTGCTTAAGCATATTCTGTGAACTCAGAATAGATGACTATGCCCTACCACAATTAGTCATGCAACCATCCAAAGAAGGACTAATCAAGGACTTAAATGCTAAATAGTAATGCAAAATGTTAAATGGACAAGATACTTTCCACGGTTCCATTAAATGTTGTATAACTATAAGTAGAAAACTGCTAATGCAATCATATTTGATTCAAATGAGGAGATCTTTCTAAATTGAGAGGGATGAAATTGATAATGATGGTGATGATGAGGAGAAAATGAAGAAGCTCAATTTTTCCCATATAGTTTGCAAAAGGTCATATCCACCATAAAAGGAATGTAGACTAACAAAATCAAGTAATAAAATTAAGAATAATAATGTTTAAAGATGGTAATTTCTTATCAAACAGGGGAATGACCTGCCAACAAATCCTTCCCTAAAGAATCATAAATTTGCCCTGATTGGGAAGTATCTGTCCAGATTAGTCTCTCTGGTCTCTTCTTTCAATGTTTAATCTCCTGTCATCCCCATCCCACCCCAACAACAACCATCATTACTTTAAATGCAGCTGAGGTGGGAGCAGGGTTGGTTGATTCCTTTTTTTGAACATTCTTCCCTGTTTAATTTTAAAATCTCTCCTTCCTTCAGTTCAACTAATGACGTAGTTCCTGGTTAGCCCTCTTTGTTTTCACAGTAGTTGGTCCTGGGAAGAAGAATCCCATAGGTGTCTTCTCTTACAACTCTTTACTTTCTCTTAATTAACAAATATGAAACTCTTTATCCCATAATCTGTCTCTTACTAATATGCAAATCAAATAAGTAGAACCTTCTACTTACCCAGCTATCAGCAAAAAGTCCAAACAGAACTATAAAATATTAGCATTAATTAATGTATATAAAACTCAGTATTCCATGACTCTTAGCTATAAGCAAAACCCCATTTAAAAGGCATAAAAAGATACTGATATCCTAGCATAAGTGAACAAAACCTAAAATTTAACATAAAAAGAGACCATTCTCTTGCTTAAAAAAAGACAAGCTCTAATGCACAATATTTTTCCCTTCCAAATACCAACAGCTCCAAATAAAACCACCCCAAATAGAAACACCTTCCATTCAAGAAAACATTCCATATCACAACCTGAAACTATAAACCAATCTACATTTTGTAAATATAAAGTAATCTCAGCATCCTAATATAAACAAAAGACAAAAGTTTAACACAACAAAAAGAGATAATTTCTCCTTTAAAAAAATACAAATCCATCAAAACTTCCTTGAATTAAACAGAACAATTATATACAGAGCATTTAGATGCTAAAAAATTAGTATGCATAAAATGGCTACAGAGTACAAAGCTTAAATGTCATATCAGCAAATTTAGTATACCTTATCCTTAAAGGTGTCAGTAAATCCAAAAAGAATCACCCAGAATAACAATGTATCCAGTTTTAACTCTGGTCAAATAATCCAACTTTTTATTGATTCTGTTTTTTCCCATAATCCAAAACCAGAACAATCTTTTTCCATAATCCATTCCAATAGTTGCTGTTGTTACAAATATTTTCACTACTTCAACCAGTCTCTTTTGTGAATCTAGCAAAAATAAATTGTTTCAACTGCTCTCTGGGATTTTCATTTTTATTTCCTTCTTAATTTTTAAAGCCTCATCAATTTTCTGTTTACATCTGATGGTGACTTCTTATTCAGAGACTTGTTCATATTGTTCTCAAGTGGATTTTTTTTGCATATCATGTTTTATAACTTCTTCTTCAGACAGACTATTCACAAGAAGACACAACGTAGCTGACGTATATAGGCATATTAGCATAAGTCAATTCAGAAGCCAAATTCACTTAACAACTGGGTTACTAACTTATCAACTGCACTGATTCACTTAACAACTGTGGAAAGAAAGGTAGCAAAACTCACTTAACAAATGTCTCACTTAACAATAGAAATTTTGGGCTTAATTGTGGTTGTAAGTTGAGGACTACCTGTATTCAAAATCTGAATATTTTCGAGCCCTTAATCCATTTAAAACTTTCTGTAGTCAGAACCTTGTATTGCTTTTTGCTGTTTATCTTAAATTCTTAAAAATTATAAAATACATTCTATTATATTGAGGAATTAAGGAACTCACCCAGCATTTGCAATCTCAACACTCTGAAGATGTCTGTGATATAGTTAATAGGCAATTTCCAGAAATAGTTAACAAGGGAAATGTGCAAACTTAGTTTCCTTTGAAAAACCTCTATTTGTGACCCAAGCAATTATTATGAAATTCTCCCATCTCCTGATTCCCCATCCCCACCCTCAGAATTACCGTAGCTGTCTTTCAGGCTCTGTGAGGAGCAATCAAAAGGGAAGCAGCTTGGGTGAACTTGAATCTTCTCTTTCATCGAGAGAAGGTCATAGGAGCTGTTCTACTAATTGGCTCTTTATTAATGTCCGCAAATGTCAGCTCTGCTTTTTTGCAGAACTGCCTTCAGTCTGCCATCTTTCCCTGGAAGGGTACTTCCCTTCAGTGTCTTCTCTAATTACTTCAGACATTTTGGTTATTAACTCCTCTGCCACCAAGATTTGTAATGGTCAGGATTTCCCCTTCCTCCAGATCCAATAAGAAACACGAAAGCTTCTTCTTATAAAAGACAAGAGTAGTTTAACTTTGTTCTTTGCTTTCAGAACCAACAGCCTTATACATATACTGACATTACTGTACAAGTGATTTCAGTTTCTCTTTCTCTCTATCTTCCCTCCATTGCACCAGCTCCGCCCCTCCTCCAAGCTCCTTAACAGGGCAGTACAACTCAAATTCACAGTTCATATTTAAACAATTCAACTCTTACCTTCCCCTTGGTAAGCCACATTTACAAGGCTTCATCTGAAACATGGCTGCTCCTCTTCTTGGGAAGCCATGATCTACTCCCACTACAATACAGTTCTTTCCATTTTTCCAACCCACTAGCTTCAGGCTCACTTCTGCTTCTCTCCTTTTTCCCATTGTGTATCTCTTGGTATTTAGTGCACCCTTCACCACTTTTATCATCTTTTCCCTTAAATCACTTTCATTTCTCTGTAACTCTTTGAAGTCAATCTCTTCCCTTCCATGGACTTTTGGGAGGTTTCCAGTTCTGATTTCCTTGTAGGTAACTTGTCTGCTAAGAAGCACATTATCTCTTTCCAATTATCTCTTTACCGTTATCTCCTCCTATTTCCTTTTAACATCTAAGGATTCTGTTTCTTCTTTTAACTCATTCCAGTTACTGACAAGTTGATTTCCTTGCTTCTCATGACAATTCCCTACAGTTTGCACAAGATTTATCCATTTATCAATGCTACAGTAACCGTAACCGTCTGGTTTACACAAGGAACCTAACACCTTGTTTGATTCCCCACACACACACACACACACTTTTTTTGTACTCATCGTCTTAGTGAGTATTATTCATCTCCAGTCTTATTCATCTCTGCCTTTTTTGTATTTATTGCTGGAGCATAAAAATTATACTTGCCTTTCTCATGGTGGTTACACATGGAGGTAACATTTTCATTACTACTATAGGGGCCCTTTAAAAACACTTCTCAGAAAATTTAGCAGTCATGGGATTAGATGTAACATTTTCTTGGGCAAAACTAACCTATCAAAGAATAAGAAGCACGTGAGTAAGAATAAATGAACAGCTTGCACAATGATGGGATACATACAATATTCTCCTTGAAGGTTTTATATTAATGGTGCTTTTTTAATTTGTTCAGAACAGAACCAAAATTGGGGTGTCCTAGGAAATGGCCAGAGAATGCCATTTAGAATTGTTATTAAAAGAAATGACTGGTGCAAATCAGGGAACTGAACACTAAAATGTACATTCCGTTCAGTTTCAATGACTGCAAAGCCATA
Source organism: Ophiophagus hannah (assembly GCA_000516915.1). Lineage (NCBI taxonomy): Eukaryota > Metazoa > Chordata > Lepidosauria > Squamata > Elapidae > Ophiophagus > Ophiophagus hannah. The sequence goes on from AZIM01002482.1 coordinate 95,166, forward strand.
CACATCGGTTTGGTTTGGTTTTTTAAATCTTAAAAAATCACATGTCCGCTGATGAGTTTGAACTACTAAACAGCAACCAGGAAAGAGATCCTGGCAGTTTGATGAAAACACTGGCCCCATGTGGCCACTCTGAAGAAACACAAATTCCCTCCTGTGGATCATTAGTAAAGGAATAGAAGTAAAACAGATGGTTTAATGATATCTTGATGTGAGCTTATTTGGAGATTGCACAGAGTTGACATCACCTTACCTCAGAAATATTATCCTAAACTTGAAGGATTCACAGAAAGAGACTATCAAAACAATCAAGGTAGCATTGAGCCAAACTTTCCCCTGCATTGTTTTCTCTCCATTCCCATTTCTTTTTTTAAAAAAAAGCAATTTCATAGGAATGGATAGAGAAATATTCTTGCACTTATTTAGTTACAAGGTTGCTAACAGTATACCTGTGACTGTTCTATCTTTCACTGTGCAATTATACCTTGAGTGGTCTGCAGTTTCCTAGTTTCACACACTTCAGTTGATTCCTAAGAGGAAAATTTATCCCACTGGGATTTCTCAGCAGTGATACTACTGTCATCAGCACAGATAAATTCTCTTTTACTGGAGAAACTCAGAGAAAGTGACCATCTTATTTCTCTATCCACAAACTCAGGGCATAATTTTGAAAGACTCTTTTTGCCCTATTCTAAATTCAAGAACTGGTGCAAGTCCATAAAACAAAAGTTTTGATGTTCAGGGCTTTTGATTTACGGTAGTGAAAATATCAGGTGGATGCAGTAGTCGTGTTTATATTACATGATGCAGACACATTACATAGGGAGACTAGAACTCAGGATCAATTGAAGAATGGGAGATTTACAATGAAAGAACTAAAATATTTATGCACAGTACATGGCCAAGTGCAAATTTACTACCAGTTTCCACAGCTTTAGAGGATTTTAAAAAAATTCATAGGCTATGAATGGCAACTGGTCATGACTATATATTTTCTTATTTACTGAAGAAGTATGCCTATGAATGATATATACATGATGTATGAATATATATACACACAGAGGCACACATATATGTATACATTCCTTTATATGCTGTCAACGTCCTTAATGCCTCTGGGAGCCTTACCAAGGTACAATAAAAGCCTCACCTGTCCACTCTCTTCATAAATAAAAGCAAGGAAGATGAGTCTCTGAGCTTCAATAACGCTTTATTTCATAAGAAAAAAAAACTAGGGAAAATATGAGGTATCAGTTCCTATTGTACCCAATTCCTGTTTGTGGCTTTCTCTTGGTATCAGCCTTTGAGGAACAGATCTCAACGAATCCTAGGAGAAATCCAGCAAGACTTTCGGGATAGTTTTATATTCTTCTGACTAGTTGCCTTATGATAAGTGCTTCAGGTGGTAGAGAAATGAATTAACTGAGCAGGATACAGGAGCTAATTATATTTCCCTTGTAGAACTAAGGCCCCTCTTTGCACATTCATCTCCACTGTTTTTATATTATACTTTTTACAGGAAACTTATAAGTGACTATATTTTGTACCCTAATCTTCAAACTTCATCAGCCTCTAGGATGCACTGCAATGGGGCTGCATTTGAAGACTAACTAGAAACTACAGTTGATGCAAAATGCAGTGGACTGCCTATTGGTAGATGAGAGATGCTACCCTTACATAACATCAATCTTCAGATCAGTGCAGTTTGAACCTTTAAAGCCCTTTATAGCCTAATACCAAGATACCTTTACTGAATTCCCTGAAATAGAACAAACCCACTAGATTCATTTGATTCACTTGTAATTCTTGAGTCGGAATATTGAGGGTACCCCCATCCCCATCCTATACATACCTTGTCCATTTGTGAGACTCACAAGAAGTAATCAAGAGGCAATATTTTTGGTTGTTTTACTCTATTCATCTGCAATAAATTCCTTCTGGAAATTCAGATGGTGCTGTCACTGGTGGCCTTCAGAATTTTACTGTCGAGCCTCGATCTGGGTGCGCCATACCTGGGAGGGAGGGAGACGAAGTGAGGCAGCTGCTGCTTAACACAGAGTTAAGATTATAACTGGAGTGAATGGTTTCTTTCATGTTTAACTTTTTTTGGTTATACATGGGACATTGAAAACTATCAGGAGTCCTTACAAAATTGATGGTATATAAATATTGCAAATAAATACTAACTTACAAATTTTAAAAATAAATATGGTATTTTTAGCTTGTGAGGAACAGACATTGCAGGACTAATGTTAACTAATCAGATTTGACCAGGTTTCCTTAATAGGCTGTGGAAATGCTATGGATATATTATATCTTATTAATTTTTGTATTTATTTCAAATGAAAAACAAAGAAGAGTAAAATACAAAAATAATAGAGATGGTGATACATAATTGTCAAAGAGAGGGGAAAAATAATAAAAAATGCTATAGAAAAAAAAGAGGAATGATAAAGAAAAACCCCTTAATATATGACATTATAATAATAGTTATAATAGTTATAATTATACTAATAGTTATAATAGTTATAATAATAGTTAATGCTTGTCTAATTCAATTATTATTCAAATACATATGTTTCTAATGCATTTATCTTGAATCAATATATCTTAATTTCAAAAATGCATTCGATAAAACATCCCAAGATAATTAAGTGGGTCCAATAGCATGATAATTACATGATGCACTCCCACTAACATTATACTTAAAAAGTGCTCATCAATACTCCCTCATCAAACAATAGAAACCTATTGCATGGGATCCCACAAAAATCTATTCTAGTTTTTTACTCTTCAATATTCTGATTAATTACTTGGAAGAGAAAGTGCAGAGAATACTTTTCAAATATGTAGATCACACAAAATTGTATGGAACAGTCAATGCGCTAGAAAATAAATGAAATTCATAAATATCTTGATAGATTAGAACAAAAGTCTGAACATAAAAGCAAAATTCTTCTATTTTTGTTAAGAAACAAAAATAAAATACAAACCATTTGGTAGCTTCAAGATTATCAAATAGTAATTGATTGCAAACTGAATAAGAACAGCAGTGTATTACAGCTATAAAAGAGTAAATATATCTTAGGCTACGTCAACAAAGGTATAATTTCCAAATCACAGGAAATAATTACTTCACTTATTTATTTATTTATTATTTGGACTTGTATGCCGCCCTTTCTCCCTTTGCTTTGCTTTGCTTTGCTCAGATCCACGTGCAAAAATGTAGAACTTAATTTTTTTTTATCATCGCTAAGTGCAATAGAATTCTAAAAGAATGGAAGACCAAATTCTATGCAGGTTAGTGTGATGCCTGCTTTCCTGTGGTGGAACAATAGACAAAACAGATAAAAAGAGCTGGCTGTTTGCTGAGCAGCAGCCTTTCAGAGAAGGGAAAGGAGAACATTGCTCAATAAAGGATGTGTGTGTGTGTGTGTGTGTGTGTTTCATGCATGCACACCCACCTATAGCAAGTGCTAAACTAAAGAAAAGTTGAAAGATGGACCCATGCTGATCAAGCCTCTATTGCAAAAGACAACCTGAATCAATGCTGGGTACCAACTGGAATAAAGAAGGAGAAAGATTTAGCTTGGACTAAGGATTCTCTGAGAAGTTCTGGCAGGCTGGCAGGGAGGCAGGCAGGATCATCCAGAGTTGCACTCTAAATTAAAGCACCACCAGTATTTCCAGAGATTTTCACTAGGAATGAAGTAATGTTACTGAGTGAATAGATGCCTTAGAGTTCTTTTTGTCTACCTAGCAGCTGCATAGGAAAAGCTGTTGAGCCCTCCTGAAAACCACATTGGAGAATGGCGGGGGGGGGGGAAATCTTTTAATTTAACCTTTTCCACTTGCTGCAGTCTCAATGAATCCCTCCCTATAAAACCAGTCTATTAATCCTCTGACAAAAATATTATCTTTTGTGCAGAAATGGACAGATTGACATTAAAGATGAAAGAAAAAGAAGATACAAAGTATTTTCAAACATGGGATCTGTTTTATAAATGTTTGGATAATTAAGGTAGAAATTAGGAGCAGGAAAAGTATTATATAAACAAAGTGAAAATGTATAAATAAACTGTTTAAAAAAATATTATCTTAATGGCATTCCTATTGTTGGATGTGTCCATGGGAATAAGAGGCAGGACGCAGCAGGAGCAGGTAAACACTTTTTATTCTGTTTAAGTAAAAAAAGCTGCTCAGCTGTGGCAAGCACCGGCTTTTGTAGCTGGTGCTGTCCAAAGCTTCAGCCACTGATGGGACTTTATTTCTCCCACCAGTGGCCGGGCCAATGAGTGTAGTCTGCTAGCTGACTCCACTCTATGGCCATATTTGAGAATACTTAACACCCCTCCCCTCCTAGTTAGTGTTCCTCCAATCAGCACTCGAGTACCTTACATAGTCATGTAGGTAGGCGGGACTTTGAGGGGTGCAACTGGACCTGCGCACCTCATTAGTTCCTGGGGTGGTGGCCCGAGTGGACGGGTCTGCCACTGCTCCGGTCCCTGCCTGTGGAACCGTCTCGAAGTCCTCTTGTGGCACAGCAGGGACTGTTGAGTCTGAGGCCACAGAAGTACACCGTGGGACCTCTTCTTCGAAAGATAAGTGTTCCCACATTCTGCCCGGGTTAGAGGCTAGGCAGTTAGTTCTCTTGTTGAGCTCTGTGGGTAGGACCTGAGTCAGAGACCGTTTTGCAGGAGCATGTTGGGTGTCTGGCTGGTTGTCTGTGCTAGTGACCCAGCCTCTGATCTGATCAATGTGTCTCTCCCATAGTTCCTTCGATCCTTTCTTGCCAGTCCCCTCGGCCCATCCACTTAAATGTTTCTTTGGTCATTCAGACCATTCTCTCTGCTTGTCCGTTTGTCACCGGATGAGCAGGTGCGGACAGTGCGTGCCTGATCCCCAGTCCAGCCAGGAACACTTCAAATGGCTGCGAGGTGAACTGCGGCCCATTGTCGGAGACAAGGATGTCCAGCAGCCCATGGGTGGAGAATAGTTGTCAGAGGGTTCTTATGGTGGCCTCTGATGTGGTGGACTTCATTAGTATTACTTCCAACCACTTAGAGTACACATCGATGACTATGAGGAAAGTTTGCCCCTGGGAGGGCCCGGCGAAGTCAACGTGTACTCGGGCCCATGGAGCTGTGGGTGTCTCCCATTTTCTGGGGCTTGCTGCCGGGGAGGGCTGGCCTGGTTTGTTGATAGGAGGTGCAGGTGGCGACCCAGGTTTCTACCTCTTTGTCCAGCCCCAGCCACCACACATAGCTTCTGGCCAGGGCTTTCATTTGGACTATCCCCAGGTGGCCCTCATGTAGTAGTGTCAGTATATTATATTCCTTAGTGGGGGCGGAATAACTACTCTCTCTCCCCACAGTATGCAGCCCTTTAGTACTGACAGCTCAGCCTGTCTGTTTTTATATGGCTTGAATTCATCCCCTTTTACCACTTCCGGCCATCCCCTCCACACCCAGTTTGAAATCCGTGCCATAATTTTGTCATGGGCTGTGAGTCTCATGATCTCTGTAGACATCATCAGTCCGGGCAGTATCTCCTCCACTAGTAATACTGTGCTGGATGGCGCTGGGTGTTCAGCTATGTCTGGAAGGGGACAGTGGCTCAGGGCGTCGGTGTGGGAGATGTCTCTTCCTGGTCTGTGGATTATGCGGTAGCTGTATGCAGTCAGGAACACAGTCCATCTTAACATCCTGGGTGATAGGATGTTTGTTGTGGGTCTATCTCCAGCGAGGATGCCCAGCAAAGGTTTGTGGTTGGTGATCAAATTGAATTGTCTTCCATAAAGGTATTTGTGGAAGTGCTTGACTCCTGCGACTGCGGCAAATGCTTCCTTGTTGATTTGGTTATAGTTCCTTTGCGTTTTGGACAGTGTCTTTGAGTAATTTGCTATGGGGGCTTCTGTCCTGTTGGGTAGTCGGTGGCTGAGGACTGCTCCAATTCCATAGGGAGAGGCATCGCATGTGAGTGTCAATGGTAGTGTCTTGCTGTATTGTATGAGAATGCTGCTGGATGTCAGGATGTTTTTAATCTTTTTGAAAGCATTGGCCTCATGTTGCCCCCAGGCCCAGGTGGTTTTTTTATCTAGCAGTCTGTGCAGCAGTTCTGCAATGGTCGCCTTCTGTGGTAAGAAAACATTGTAGAAGTTGAGTAACCCCAGGAAGGCTTGCAGTTCCATTTTGTTTTGTGGGGTGGGGGCTTCCCATATCGCCTTCAATTTCCTGTTTGTGGGTCGGATGCCAGATGCATCTATCAGGAAACCCAAAAACTCCACTTGCGGGATGGCTAGGTGGCACTTATTCCTTTTTAATTTCAGTCCGGCTTCCTGGAATCTGCTCAATACTGTCCTCAGTCTCTCTATCAATTGCCCCCTGCTTTCGGTCAAGATGATTACATCGTCGAAATATGGGATTACATCCAGAATGTGCAGTAGCCTTTCCATAATACTCTGGAACAGGCTGGGGGCGATGCTGACTCTGAACTGCAGCTGCTTGCATTTAAAAGCACCTTGGTGTGTGACAATGGTCTGTGCTTTAGCGGTTGCCTTGTTGATGGGCAGTTGCTGATAGGCCTGGGCCAGATCTAATTTGGTGAATATAGTCCCTTGGCCCAGGGAGTGCAGGAGGTGCTTTACTACCGGCACAGGATAGGTGCTTTGTTGGAGGGCCTTATTCAATGTTGTCTTATAGTCAGCACAAATCCTGACTGACCCATCTGGTTTAACTGGGATGATGATTGGGGTCTCCCATTTGGCATGGTCCACCGGCTCAAGGACCCCTTGGGCAATTAATTTATCTAATTGTTCTTCAACCTTGGGCTGGAGAACAAATGGGACTTGCCGCAGCTTGAGTCAAACTGGGGCAATGTTGGGGTCTAAATTAAACAATATTGGAGTTCCCGTGTATTTGCCCAGTTTGTCATCAAAGATGTTGCTGAATTCCCATTCCAGTTCTGCAATGTCTGTTGCCAGGTGGGGGGGGTCACTGCTGTGTGCACGCCGGTGATGTTGATCTGGAGTGGCTGGNTATTCAGCAGCCCTGGTAGTCCTTTAATATGGTTTAATGTGGTTCCAATTGGTCATGCCGCAGTTTGGGTTGGAGTCTTTTGAGGGTGTCCCACAAGATCATGGATATGTAAGACCCTGAGTCTACTTCCACCCAGCAGGGCTTGCCTCGATGGATGCTGTGGCCATTATTTTGTTGGCCTCATAGGCATCGGCATGTCTCACCTGGGTCTGGGCGTAGCCAACGAAGGTGAAGTGCATTTCTTCTTCCCTGGCATCATCTCTCCTTTTGAATTTCCCACCAGGGGTCTTCCGCTCTCCCCCTTGGTGGCCATTTTGCCTCGTGGGTGATGATGCCCACCTGCCTTGCTTGTTGGTCGGTTGGATGGCTCGGCATACCTTCGCGATGTGGCCTCTGTGCTCACATCTTCTGCAGATAGTGTCTTTAAAATGGCATGCTGAGCGGAGATGATTTCCTCTGCAACCCCTGCACTCTCTATTTCCTTGTTTCCCATCTGGCTTACCGGACTTCACCCTGTGCACTTCTCTGTCATCGTCCTCGCTTGCTTCAAAGGTGGAGTCGCTTCAGTTGGGGTGGCAATCGGTCTAGGTTCCATGGACCCTCCCCATCCCTCTAATCCACACTGGCAAGTTGTCAGAGGACTCCGCGGCTGATGCTTCATCGATGGCTTCCTTGAACGAGACGTCCTCCTGGGCCAAAAGTCTTTTTTGTAGCATTTGGTCCCTCATTCCCAGGATTATTCAGTTTCAGATCATCCTTTCTGTGTCTGGGAATCTGCAGTTTTTTGCTATCTTCCGCAGATTGGCTACAAATGTGTTTATTGTCTCCCCCTCTCTCTGGCTCCACAGGTAAAAGTCGTGCCGGCTTGCCAGGTAGGAGGGTGAGGGGGTGTAATGTCCCTTGAGTGCCCATTGGAGTTCATCCCAGGAAACACTCCACAGGTCATACAATACGAGGGCATCTGCCATTTCATAAATTTCGGAGTCACAGTAGTCAGGAATAAGGCTTTTTTCTGTGCATTGGGGGCTGCTTGGAGTCCATTGACTTCCAGGTGCAGGTCGAATCGGCCCATGTATGAGGACCATATCTCCTTTGCCGGGTCATAGGGGATCGCCATCAGGTGGTGTGCCAGGCTAGTCGAGCATTGTGCCATGTTGGTCGGCGGGGTCGCGATCGTTGTGATGGCCGGTAAAATGGTGTCCAAGTCCCACGAGGTGTCCGCAGCTCAGAATCCCATCCTCTTCACCAGTGTTAGATGGGTCCATGGGAATAAGAGGCAGGATGCGGCAGGAGCAGGTAAACTCTTTTTAAGTAAAAAAAAGCCACTCAGCCGTGGCAGGCACCGGCTTTTGTAGCCAGTGCTGTCCAAAGCTTCAGCCACTGATGGGACTTTATTTCTCCTGCCAGTGGCTGCTAGCCGACTCCACTCTATGGCCATATGTGGGAATATTTAACACCTTTTAGTTACATTTTGTTCATAAACGTAATGAAAAGTAGTTTAATTTTCAAGGCAGAAAAGTTTTACAAACTAATACTTAATCATAACTTTGAATTGTTGCTAATTTCCAGCCATGGAAGTCCTCTCCAGTGAAAAAAGATTTTCATTCTCTTCTACTCTTTGAATATGCCAAAAAAATCCTGTGTTAAATATTTTGGCTCAATACTGCATTTAATCCAAGATCTAGTTGGCTCTAATATTGACCAGCAATAAATACTTTTACTTCATTCACTATGTGATGAAGTGTGTGATTAAGAGGCCAATATTTGTCATTATTGTTGGTGATTTTCCTGCTGTTTGCATTCTCAGATTTAAGCAGGATAAAAAGAAATTTACCAGGGCAAGATGGCAAGTCAAGTTAAGTTGCCATTGAGTTAATCTATGCCCTACAGGCCACATTAATTCAATTTTCTTTGCATGAAGTGGAAGTGGTTTGCTAGTGCCTTCTTCTAGCAAATTTTGTTATTGTTGTTAATTTCACAGGGTGAAAACTGCAAATATAGTCTTTTCCAATATAGGCACTAGAGGTGTTGAACATAGTTCAGGAATTTCCCTTCAAAGGAATGACTTTCAATCTGATTTTATGTCAGTAATATGCAGCAAATGTCTCCAACCATACTATTCCATATACTTTTTCTATTACTAGAAACATTATTGATCGGTGGGAGAATTTTCCCTCTGTAGTTTTTGTTTTACCTCCAAATCAGAAAAAATTATTGATATTTATATTTGCCTGCTTTCCAGCATTGTCAGAACTTTTATGATAGAGTGAAAAACCTTATCATTTTCTTATTGTTCTTGCCAATGTTCCAACTTTTACCCATCTGATTTAATGGCTATGTGAAACAGAGATATCTGGACAGAGCACAAATAACAGCAGGATTCCTTGTGAAAAGCAAGCTGACACAGAAATTATCTACAAACAAGCATTCATGAAGCACAGCTAGGAAGAGAAGCTATTGCAACCCTACAAAGGTATTGCAAATCTGAGGTCACTCAAGTCTTGACATTTAATAAGATCACTTATTAAATGATGCAGGTTTATATATGGATTGTGCCACAAAAAGACCTAGTTAAAAAAAACCTCTTATTTTTATATTACTTTTGATAAGCACATGCTTTACATAGTATTGTACTAACACCACACCTTTGGCTAATATTACAATTCTAATATGGACAAAGTGTCATATCTATGAAGATACCAAAAAATGGCATTAGAAATCATTTCACATAATGAACAGAGCTGAATTATTCTGGAAGAGTGACAAATGAGGAGCAGCCTAATAAAATAACATGTCAATAAATGAAACATTGGCTATGTTTCATTAGAGAAATTATGGATGATATAGGTTGGAATATTTATGCATATTCTATGTGCTTCATTAAAAGGTAATGTGGAAAAAACATGGTTATTATTGTTGCTGTTGCTTTTTTTTCTTTTCTCTTTTCAGTTTTGAACTATTCTACTGAAAAATGTTAACTGAAGTTGAGTGTGGAAGCTTCCTAGAAATTACAACAACAGCAACAACCAATTCATGCAAAAAGTATAGCTTATTATTGTTTATATTCTGTACATTGTATGTACAGTATAGCTATTTGTTTATTTTATTTATTCTACTTATATGCCACCTATCTCCCGAAGGACTCAGGGTGGCTTACAATAAAAACAACAAACAACTCACAATAACATTCAAACAAGGACAAATTAAAACAAAATTAAATCTAAATTAAATCTAAGCCGAATAAATCATTAAA
>AZIM01002482.1:161095-172532 GCA_000516915.1 Ophiophagus hannah
TTCCTTTTCACAACTGTTTGTGGGGGAGTTTTTTCTCCAGTCAATGATAATTGGACCTTTGAAGCCAAGTTGAAGGAATTAAAGGGACTTCACCTGTTTTTGTGACTTTGTTGCTTTTGTATCTCACCCTAGGTCATCACTCATTTAATGACTGTTCAAAGTTAAAACAACACTGAAAAAAATGACTTAAAACCAGTCCTCACACATATGACTATTGTAGCATCCCCATGATCACATGACCAAAATTCAGGTGCTTGGCAATAGGTATGTATTTATTTATGATGGCTATAGAATCCCAGGATCAGGTGTGATGCCATGTATGACCTTCCCAACTGGCTTCCAACAAGTAAAATCAATTGGGAAGTTGGATTTGTTTAACAACCATATCACTCACTTAACAACTGCAATGAATAGCTAAATAACCATGGCAAAAAGGGTCTTAAAATTAGGCATGACTCACTTAACAGCTGACTTGCTCAGCAACAGAAATTCTAGTCCCAAACTGTAAAGAAATAAATTCTAGTCCACCTTCAGTCATGGAAGCTGACTTAGTGACTTTGAGTCAATCATTGCATTTCAGCTCAATCTCTTTCATGGGGGAGTTTATTCTCAGGAAAAAAGGGAGGGCAAGAGTGCTATGTAAGCTACTTTGAATTAGTATATAAAGGAGGATAGAAATCAAATAAGTAAATGCATAAATAAATACAAAATCAAAGATTCCCTAGCATTACATATACAAGAAGCTGATTGAACACTGGCAAAAATGGATAAGTTTTATTCAAGATATACAAGCTTTCTTTTGCTACAAATGTTTATGACCTATGTTATATCGTCTCTACAATAAGATCTGGTCATTGTTCTTGTCATAGAGACATTACATATTACATCTGTATCACAGTAAGATACTGTATCTTCAGAATTAGTCCATGCTTTCAATTAAAGTTCCAAATTGGCCAAATAAAAGTATCCTCAAAGGATATTAAATTGGCTGAGCAGTAAGTTGGTTGTCAAATAATTATTTGCATGTATCTGAAATTTCCCTAGGGGCAGCTCCCTTTAATTTAATCAATACAAGCACATATAGATTACTGGATATTAACTCACCAGCTCATTTCTTGCTAGCACTATTCCACTATTCAAGCGTAATGCCCTAGTTTTCACAAAACAAAATGGAAGTTGAAAAAGCCAATTTGAAAAAAGAAAAAAATCTCAAAGGACTTGAGTATATAAAGCCTTCATAGCAAAACAGCATATCTAACATATCCGTATCTAAGTAGAAAATGGGAAGTCTGTATCAGTTCTACAACTGCTATGGATGAAGGCCACAATAATTTCTGGTTCGTTTTGGCTGCCACATTTCTAAATGACTGGAAAAACCAAGTTTTACATGAAGAGCAGAAGGCACTACTGCAGGCAACCAAACATAACAGTTTAGCAGAGTCATGGATACAGTATTTAACCAGGTTGTTCTTATAGATGGATCTATTATAAATCTGCTACAGATCATTCCTAACACCTTTAACAATATTCTATAACTGGACATAAGATTTGACACCACACTGACCCCAAGTGGGGGAGGGGGAACTTGAGAGATAAAGGTCAGAGTTAATCTATTGTATTACTTTTATAAGTTTCTATTTATATATTTGTCAGCCCTTGAACGTGGAAAAGATTTGAACACCAAAGTTATGGATTCTAAAACTCTTTTTATTTTGTTACAATAATCTTGTACAACAAACTTCAGAATCTTGTAATTCTGAATTCCCACTTCCAGCCTTTATCCTAAAGAAAATTAGGAAATCCTTACATTCCATTTCTGCTTTGGGCATTTTTATCAGATCTTTATATTTTATTCTCAGGGTTATCCTCACAGCCCATTACAATAATGTGTCAACTTTTTTTTTTAAAGCATGCTAATGCAAATAAACTAATTCAGTTTCTAATCCTGTAGTGTCAGTACTATTCACTTAGCACGCTAACTTGACAGGATAAAAGATTAACCCAGTTGCAGGGAAAATGGTAAACCAATTTGATCCAAAATATTAACACAAAAAAAAAATGGAATTACACATCAGTTTAAGAAAAACAATAGTTCCTGGACCAGAACCAGTTGCTAAACTATTCTACTTCTCTGAAATGTTCATAATTAAAATCTGGTAGAGGTGAAAACATCACCTACATTTCTGTGTTTCTGTTATTCACAGTAATTCTAACCAGTGCTTGAAATGGTTCCTTGCTGGATCTAGTTTTTAAGCAAAGTCTATAAGTGAGTAATAGTTGCAGAATTCAAATGATCCCCTTACATTGTTATAGTGATAAAGGGAACCCTTTCCTGCGCATCACAAAAGGTGCATTCCATACCAAACTTATGAGATTCTCCCTATGCAAATGAATTGCATAAAGTGACTGCATTTGTGGCAAAAGACTAGGAAGGGGGAAACATTTGAAGGATTATAGATTTCCCACTCCTAACCTAAATGAATGAAAATATTAAAAATGTAGGTAATAGCTTAGGAAAGGAGCCAGTATTATTGTATGTTGTACCTTGAAGTCAATGGCTGAACTGAGCTCATTTTTAACTAGATACTTTGCACATGGAACCAATTATGCTTATCTTTTTATATAAAGTAATAATATAACATCAACATCTTAAATATCAATTTTATTCCATTAAAAATATACATTCTAGGCAAAGGAATACATTTACGTTTTCATAGGTCAGCAATTATTCTACAAAGCAATATAAGAAAAGAAATAAAATGTAAATATTGGGTTATTAGTTCAAAAATAGTCTAAAAGGCATTATTATATTTCTAAAGAGCTGTTGTTATTAAAAGAAAAAAATCTACTTTATCTTTCATCAAGGCATAGTGCATTTGAAACAAGCCATAACAATCTCAAATAACTTTTTTTAATTTTTCAAAGTGCTTCCCTTTATTAATTAAAGAGTCGTTAGGCACTGAATTTAAATATTGTTTCCTCCTTTAATGGAACACAGTAGAGCAGGAATTTCAGATAGTAGAATATCTTATTCCTTCTGTTTTATCTACAGAATATCCTTCTTTTAAAAAATATAGATTTTTTTTCTTCAGTGCCTGAGTCATGAAATCACACTGCTTTATATTCTAAAACAAATGGCAGCAACATTAAGGGCAGAGATCCAGCTCCCCCATCAGCACCCCAAATAATCTCTGTGAAATGGGTTGGAGCCTTGACAAGCCACAGAGAGTTACAAAGTTACAAAGCATTCCTGTCAGCTTCAGAAAGCTTCCTAAAGGCAGAGGCATTCTGAGGAAATGAATAAGAAATCGGTAAGAACAATAAGCTGTTCCATAACATATTGAGGTATCAATTATAGAGAAAGCACCAGGAGCATCTGCACAAAGGTTGAAAAAAAACAAAATGGCAGGTGTCTATGGAGATTCTCAGTCATCCNTTCTCATCCAAGAAGCTTCATCAGCTCACCACCCAGTCACAGCTGAAGAAGCGTCTTGGATGAGAAGCAAAACATCTTCAAAGAAAAACCAAAAAGTCCAGTTACCTCTTGAAAAAGCACCTTTGGGAAAATGGCAGCTGCAACGGTATAATTACAATTCCACCCCATTCATGTCAAAAGGACTGGAGTTTTGATCAAGAAGTTGTACCCACCATCTTGATTTTTTAATCTCCTTCCTCCATGGGTGCACCTGGAAGGCACTGGTGCTACTAAACTCAACAGAAGTGTTTGAACATTTAATAGTAAACTATTTCCATAATCGTTGAAGCATTTTATTAATTTAACTGTGGCTTTCCTATATATTTTTTATTAAAAGTTTTAAGAAAAATACTAAGAACTAGGACAAACTAAACTAGAATAGAGAAAATAAAGAAATAACAGAAAAATCTGAAAGTGTAATAAGAATATAGAAAAAGGTATAAAAAAACAAGCTATAAAAATTATATAAAGGCGTAAAGAAGTAACTTCTCATATTCTTCACAGCAGTTAGAAGTACCATTATACTTTAACCTCATCATGTCTCTCTTCTTTCTCTAATCTATCCTGTCTAATCATCAAATCTATACCCTTACCTTCTTATTTTCTAAAATATACCAACTATCTACCGTCCTTAATAATAAACAACCAGTATTCACACAAAGGTCTGGCAGTTTGATTAAATTTACTATTTTCAGAAGTACTTTTGTCAGGAAAAAAAATCTTGTTTTCTAAAATTACTGTCTCCTTTACCCATTTAAAACTTTCTTGGTTAAGCTTGTTGCTTTTAATTTAAAATCCTTTTAAATGGAATTTTATGGTTAAGTTACTTTTAAGTTAAGCTATTTTTTCCTTTTTAATTGCAAAAAGAAAGCAACTCATCAAGAGTGTTTGTTCTTCACTGCCATTCTGAATAACTCCCTTAAGTTGTAAATTAATTAAATCCAACAGTGTTTAAGAAAGTGAGGCTTTTGTTGGTCATATAAAGGCTGCACAGCAGTTAAGACCACACTGATAATCTCTCAGCTCCCAAGTCACTCAATTCATAATCAACCTCAAGATACTTGATCTCTGTGTTCTTCTCATAAGGAACAGCCTTCCAGAGTGCAAAGTGAGCAATGCCCCAATCTGTCCTTCCTCTGTAGACATTTTAATCAGTCAGTATCTGGCTCCTGACCACAATGTCCCTATTCACAGAGCTCCTTGCATGGATAGCTATCCTGCCATTAAACCTCACCTCAAAGCATAATTTAAAGGTGGCTTTTCAGTCCATCCTAAAAGGAATACTCTGAGAGAAATTGACAATTTCCATCATAGACTATCAATTACTGTACTTCATTATGATGTTATATGAGAACACTTTTATGCAGGTCAGATGTGATACATCCAGAGATTGTTCTGCCTTGATTCAATTCCAAAATAAGTATTTTAGGTCCCCTTTTTATTTTGTCTGTCTAAAAAGGAACTCCTGACTTTTTTCATCTTAGCTCCAGTTGATTAAGGTTTTATATTAAAGAAGAGGATGCTAACTACTCTACGTATTTGTTCATTAAATAATATGCAAAATTCAGTAATAGCTGAAGTATTAAAGGCATCAATATTGAAGAAGTCAAAAACTCCAAATAACTGGGAGTTACTTTTCAAACATTGTTGCTGTGAAAGAAGCAAATGAAAGCTGCTTTTCCTTGAGCCCCCAAATTTGCCAAAGCAATTTTATATTTATCATTGTGTCCTGATAGCTCTAAATCTGCTTGAAACCAAGATGATGACCATTCTGTTCAAGGATCTTCTGCTTATAAAGACTTGAGCGCCTTGGAATTAGTCCCTTCCAAGGTCATTACAGCTATTGTTTGAGTTATTCCATGTGTCACCAATATACTTTTCTGCTTAAATGCAGGTAAAAATCTCTCTTCAGACTCATTTGGTTCTGGTTAAAAATGGTCTTTATGAAGACATATTTGACTTCCCTATTCGTAAGAATACTACATATTCTCCTGACAAAAAAATTTGTGGATGTTAAATGTGACCTCTCAATCCCATATTTAGCTTGATTGAATTCTGATAGAGACATTGTAGAATTAAAATAGTAGATCCTTGATCCCAACTTCCAGAAAGTTTGGAATACTTGCAAAGGTGGCTTGTACAGAAGTCTCTTCTCCACTGGCAATCACTCATAAACATCCTCTCCATCCTGCACTGAATACATTCTTTATGACAAGACTTAGTGCTTTTCCTTCTTTTGTTTAGAAGTAGATATGTCCACAAACTCTTGCATGACTGTCTTTAGCCCTGCCAGAGGAGGTGACTGGGACAGATCTATATGTTCCATTACACTGTTTCATTCTATCAAATTTGGCACCTTGGTTGAACAATTCCCCTATTAGCCACTCATCCTTCTAGATCAAACAAGGAGAATGCAACCTTTCCATCAGCCAACTTCTCAACTTGAAACTTCTAGAGAGGTTGCCAAGTTCTGTTCTATTTCTACAGTTATAAGGAAATGTGTGGCTAGATTTGACTTACAATTTCTGTTACAACTCTGACTGTTTGAATAAGTCAATTAAAATTTTATGGTTGCTTTCTTTTATTCTACTACTGGATTAATTATATTTAACCATTAATTATAATTATATCATCATATTCTGGGCTTTCATTAAAGTGAGTATTTATCATAATCATGGTTCTAGCTCCTTTCCAGTAAAACTGCATGTTGTTAAACAAAAAAATGTTTCCTTTATTCTTGCAAAACAGAACATATGGCTGGCTTTTACCACTTTGTTTGCAAATGGTGACTTAGTACCCCTTTGAAGCCAATTGATTCATTTGCAGCAGTTTTAGTTCTTCCAGCAGCATGTAGAGATCTTCTGTTCTACCTCATCAACTACTGGGTTAATGAGATTTTAAAAGTCTACTAATTACAAATATCTCCAATAATGTTGTAATCAGAGGAACACACATTATTGATTCAGGTCATCTGAGACAAAAGTTTAGAATACTATTTGTTTTTTCACCAATGGTATTCTTTCTCTGAACAAAATGGTTGGCGCTCAAAAATTGCATATGAAGATGTATACATAAATGAATGCTGCATGCAAACTTACATATGTTTGGGAATATGCATGCTAAAATGTGCATACTAAAAAAAGATCAATTCAAATTTCAATAATTAGGGTAAGGTACTGTATATAAAATATTGTATACAATATTGTATGCTATATACAGTATTTGGAAAATTACCTATGAAAATAAATAGAAATTTTCGTGTTGTTTGTTTTCTCAAAAGCATAGAAAGATATAGAAATGTGTTCAGTTTAAATATGAATATGTAAAAACTTTACACAAATAAGATGGATTGATTTGTTCATTTCTAGTAATCCAATTATTCTAGTAATACAAGATGGCTAGAACCATCTAGGTACAAAAAAGCAAAACACTAAATACACAATAAATATTGATGTCAGATATGAACATTGTAGACTCAGCCACTTATATACCCTCTCACATTAAAGCCGTGATGGTGGACCTATGGCACACATGCCACAGGTGGCACGCAAAGCCATTTGTGCCGACATGTTAGCTGCAGCAAACTTATCTCACTGCACATGCACGTGCCTCACAGCTAATTTTCGGCTGGTTTGAGGCCTTTTTTGGACTCCCAGAGGCCTGAAAAAGGCCTCTGCAGGCTTTGCAGGCCAAATAATAGGCCCATTTTGTCACTTCCTGTAATACCGAAAGTGATGAAACGGGCCTATTATTCAGCNTGCAGTGCAGGTAAGGGGGCAGCGGGGGGTGGCAGGGGAGATTGCATGCGCATGCGCAGGTGGTGTGGGGGGGCACATTGCCTTCTGGGTGCTGCATTGTGAGCACGAGTGCACTAGCGTGCACACAATGTTTGGCACAGGAGCCCAAAAAGGTTACCACCACTGCACTAAAGCATTCTTGTCATTATTTTCCTCAAGCATGAGTCNGACCAATGCTGGATGAATGTCAGCATTTTTCCATGTGACATTGAGGCAACACATTTCCTTTCTTCCATCAATCTCTGAAGAAGACTTACTGATCATTTTTAAGTACTCTAGCAATTGAGCAGACATAAGCAAGTTATTTTTTAATGCCTACCTCTCCTAACAAGCTGTCAGTACCCACAGGAATGTCAATTCGGAAGCAACTTTCTACCATCTGGTGCCTTTCAGTTCCAGTGAGGATGCATTTCCCTGAAATCATAGTGAGTTCAGACAAATATTAAAAACTGAACATTAGAGTCCCAAAACATCTGGAAAACACCCGGCCAAGACAACTTCACTAAGAAGTAGGTTTGCATGCCAGAATTCATGCAAAAGAAGCCCCAGATGTCTGTGAATTTAGGAGATGCCCTGGACCCCCTAAAATACACATCTAAAGTATTAGATATGTACTTACCAACATGAAGAGGTGTTGTAGCAAATGAAAAATTTTAAAACATGTTCTCTGAGGGTAAGAGGTTAAGTCCATTGTTATAACTGAGTTTGATTCACCATGTTTCATGCGCAGATTGATTTTAAAAAGAGAAGAAATAAAAGGAATAAAAGAAAGAGAATGATCTAAAAACAAGTTCATTTAGGCAAGTCTCTCTTCTACACATGCTTCTAATTGCCAAGCTGGCTGTATATTCCACCAGCACCTAATTAGCTGTTTAGCACTTTTACATGTGATGTAATGTTCAAGCAGATCACTTGTTAGCACTAAACAGCTAATTATCTGGCTCTACAGAAAGATGAAGAAATATAACACAAACAGCTGATTAATACAAAAGCTGATTATTGGTAAACAATTGTTTATTACTCTTACTGATCCAAATTCTCCTTTTTAGGGCTGTCTTTCATTATTAATGAACTATCTAAAGAAAAAGATGTTGCACAGGCTTTCATACCTATTATAAATTCCTTTAAAGCGAAGTATTTTGTTTTTCTGTAGGTAATGCACTGACATTTTTGTTGTGCTGAAGAACTGGGTAAAGGTTTATACAAAAAAAAATAAGCACAACTTTATTTACCATATAACCATAAAAAGTTAGAATTCTCTCTATTTCAAACATCCTTGAAATTTTATGGGTTCGGATAAGGTATTGTTTCACTATAAGGTAATACAGGTAGTCCTTGACTTACAACAATTTGTTTACTGACTGTTCAAAATTACAATGACACTGAAAAGAGTGACTTATGATTGTTTTTCACACTTATGACTGTTGCAGCATCCTATGGTCACATGTTCAAAATTCAGACACTTGGCAACTGACTTATATTTATGATGGTTGCAGAATATTAGGGTCATGTGATCATCTTTTGTGACCTTCTCACAAACAAAGTCAATGCACAAGCCAGATTCCTTTAACAACTGTGCTACAACTGCAGTGATTCACTTAACAACTATGATAAGAAAGGTCGTAAAATGAGGCAAAATTCACTTAACCAATGTCTCACTTAGTGACAGAAATGTTGGCCTCAATTATAGTTGTAAGTCAAGGACTACCTGTATAACACTTTCTTTCAAGCAAAGAGTAGTGATAGTATCAACAGTGGGAGTTTAGAGGAAATGGAAGTTAATATTGTGAATGGTACATTGTTTTGTTTCAAACAATGGAGAATGCAAATCTTTTTATGGAATTGTTGTTAACTCTAAAGAACATTGGAGGAGCTTACCAGAAAATGTAAGGAGAAATATTTGTAACAAATACCCTATTTCCCCCAAAATAAGACCTTATCCCGAAAATAAAACCTAGCATGTTTTACACATGCACCTAATATAAGCCCTACCACCAAAATAAGCCCTATTTAAGAGCCTGCACAGCTGGCCATCCTCCAATTCCATCTGGTTGCTTGCAGTGTTGCAGCCAGGAGGCAAGGCCGAGTGGTGGTGGAGCTGTCCCACATGCCCCACACTGGCTTACCTCAGGGACCCCACATCCAGGCCATCCATGCCCCAAAATCTGCCTCATGGTGGCAACACCAACAGCCATGTGCAGCAGGAGCCCACATGGCCACAGGCCCACTTCTTCTGCTTGCTCATGGCCACAACAGAGCAGGAGGCCCAGTAGGGTGCTGGTGCCATGGCCACAAGGCATGGCTGGTGTCGGGGCTTGATTGGCCTGGCTCAGAGGCCCTGAGGTAAGCTGGTGCAGGACGCATGGGGCATCTCTACCTACCCTGCCTTGTGGCGGCACTGGCACAACACATGGCTTGCCCCACCTCAAACAATTAGAAGTGGGCCTGCCATACGGAAAAAAATAAGACACCTGTCCAAAAATAACTCCTTCTTTTGGGGCACAAAAGAAAATAAGATCTGGTCTTATTTTCAGGGAAACACAGGTAGTAATATTTTTTAAGCTTATACTTATTTTATACTTGGGGTTTTTTTGACTGCACATGTCTGCGGGAATGGCTGCGTGCGAGGTGTGAGCGCCATGGGGGAAATGATTTTTGGGGCCATTGGGGGTTTCTAGGGGCTCACTACATGCCCCGACCCTAGGGTCTTTTACCTGAAGGGTCGGGTCGCTCTTTCTGGTGGTCCGGGATCGCTGTTGGTCGTCGGGAGTGGTGGCCTGTGGCTTCGATCTTGCAGAAGTCTCTGGCGGCTGGAAATGGCGGCACGGAAGTCCTGGAAGGTCCAGAGGCTTTGGTTGCAACACTCTGGGCTTCAGCGGCTCTGCGGCTCTCGAGGACGGAATCAGCTCGGAGGTGGCTTCGGCAGCAGTCAGTGGTGGTGGCACCCTTGATGTCTGTGGAGCCGGCTGGAGTCAGTGACGATGATTGGTGGCCTGGTGTGGTTGGGATCCTGGCGTCAGCTTTTTCACAGTGTCGGTGGTCCTATGCAGTGTTGGAGGCCTGGCGGTGGTTCCTGAGGTGGCGGGGGTGGCGGAGGATGGCGGTGGGTGGATCAGCGGACAGCAACACCAGCGGCATTGGCGAAGGTGAGGTGTTGGAGGAGTCCCGGTTGGCGTTCCTGGTGGGCAGCGCAGATGGCCGGGGGCCTTCGGGGCCTGGCTGGAGCATGCGGAATGTGACATTGGAAGAGGTTGCTCCAGCGGAAGGCCCGCTGTTGGGGCCCTCAGTCCAGGATTGGCACTGCCCAGGGAATTTGTCTGCTGTGGCTGGCTGGGGCGTTTAAGCTCCGGTGGGAGGATACTATCTGTACCATCTTGCCCACCCAGACTGGCAGCTGGGCGGGTTTCTGCCCGCATGCTTGGTCTCCGGCTGTGGCCTGTCCTCCTAGGCCTGTCTGCTGCCATTCTTCAGCTGCCTAGTTGCTGCCTTAATTCTGCTGCCCATTGTCTTTTGACTCTATGTATGGAGCCAGAGGGACGTGGCGGGATGATCTGGTTTTCCTCCCTTCCCCTTTCCCCCACATGTCAGTTTACTTTGGGGTCGGCTGCCCATTGTTGTGAGAGGATATCAGAACTGCCCAGCCTGCTATGGTGGGAGGATAGCAGTGACTGTTTTCCCCTCTGCTCCTATACGAGACTTGCCGCCTAGGTGAGAGTGAGTTGGCTGATCTTGTGGACCATGAAGATCTTTGGTCCTCCTGACTGGCTGTGAGAGGGCTGTTGGGATTGGATTTGTGACCTTCCTGTGATGGAGCTTGAACTAGACTCTGGCATTGGTTTATCATGCAACCCTCGTGTTTCCACCCCCCTGTGACTCATTGCTATTTTGCACCATTCTGCAATCTTATACCTCGGTGGAACTTTGGGCCCTCAGGACTGTTCCCCTGTCCCTGAAGTGGCCCATCAGACTATCTAAAGCCTACTTTGATGATGGATCCTGGGATCCCGAGAGGTGGCACGGTGCGGTCAAGGGGTTAAATTATAATCTGGCTCAGAAGAGCAGTGGTGCGCTCTGACCCTCCAATTTCCACCTGCTCCCCCAGGGGTAGGGGGTGAGGTTCCTGGGCTCAGGCTGGTTTATGTTAATGCCAGGTCCATGGTAAACA
>AZIM01002484.1:41357-52109 GCA_000516915.1 Ophiophagus hannah
GACCCTGTTTCCTTGGATGAAGTGGACGGGATTATGCAGAGACTAAGTTCCACCATGTGTTTATTGGACCCGTGTCCCTCCTGGCTGGTTTATTCTGCCAGACAGGTGACACGAGGCTGGGTCCAGGTGGTTATCAATGCTTCTTTGAGAGAGGGAGTCTTTCCCACCCACTTGAAAGAGGCGGTGGTGAGGCCCCTCCTCAAGAAGCCTGCCTTGGACCCGGCTAATTTGAACAACTATTGTCCAGTCTCCAACCTTCACTTTTTGGCGAAAGGTGACGAAGGAAGTAGGTACAGTAGATGATATATGACTGTGTGGCTTCCCTGGACTCTTCCTGGACTTTCCTGGACTCCCCTGGATCTCAGTGAACTGCCTTCTGTGTGTTGTGCTACTTTGTGCAATTCTTTGGAATGTTTTGTAATCTGGCCTCATCCACTCTGCCCTCCATGGTATACAGAGGAACTGAGAGGGATGAAATGAATGAAAAGACATCTAGAGCACCACTGGCAGAAGACAAGGGATGAACTTGATTGAACATAGGTAAGAACTGCTATTAAAGCCTACCTCATGACAATTCATTTGGTGAAGGATAAATACTTCTCCACACTAATTGTATCTGCACATAATTAATCAGCAACCCTCTTTAAGATGGGCTGTCTCCTCTTGGGGAAGAGGAGACTGAAGTCCACCTAGAGGGGCACACTGAGGAATTTGCAGATTTTCTGGAAAACAAAATTAGATTAAATGATGGGGTGGTTGCTGGTGTGGTGGGAGCCCTGGGGCAGGTTCTTGCCTTGTTATCTGGGAATGGTTGATTCTGTTGCTCATGAGGAAGTGATCCTAGTATGCATGCAAGCACCTGTGTTTTAGACTCGTGTCCTCCCTGGCTTGTGAAAGCTTCCCAGAATGTGAAGTGCAAGTGGACTCTGGCAGTGATTAATGCTTCTTTACAGGATGGTGTGGTCCACCCTCTTCTCAAGAGACTGTTAGGGGCTGGATGGGGAACAATAGGTTGAAACTGAACCCTAGCAACACCAAGTGGCTCTGGGTTTGGGTTCTTTGATCCATGGAGAATTGTCATCTTTGGTCTTGGATGGGGTGGCATTGCCCCCAACAGACTCAGTGTGAATCTGGGGGTTCTGCTGCTTGAAGAGCAGGTGGAAGTTATGACCAGCAGGTTGTGTGCATGACTGCAGGTTGTGTTCCAGTTACTTCCTTTCCTGGACCACCAACCTCTACTCACAGTCACTTATGTCCTAGTCACCTCCCAGCTTGCCTATTGGAACATGCTCTACATGAGTTGCCCTTGAAAAGCATCCGGAAGCTCCAGTTGGTGCAAAATGCAGCAGCTTGCATGGTTTTGTGCAGACCTTGCTGTGCACATGTTTCATCTCTCCTGTGGGAGCTGCATTGGCTGCCAATTTGCTTCTGGATACAATTCAAGGCGTGGGTTGCTACCTTTAAAGCCCTTCATGGTCTGAGGGACCACCTCTTGCCAGTCACATCCACCCAACCCACTAGAGCAGGAAGGCAAGGAACATTGTGGGTCCCATACCTAAGGCAGGGATGTCAAACTCAAGGCCCCAGGCCAGATCTGGCCTATAAGGTGGTTAGATCTGGTCCGTGGGGCTGCACAAGAAACAGCGAAGGACCAGCCTGTAGGGTCTTGGCTGGCCTAGGCTGATCAGGTGCTGATTCGCAACCTGGTGGTGTCCATCTGGACCAGACTGTGGCCAGCCTTAAATCTGCAGCCCTGCCTCGGCTCTGCCCCTTGGGTGTGTGCACAGGAAGTGGTGAGGGCCCGGGGCCTGGTGTCCCTGGGAACTGTGCCAAGGTGGCACCACAGATCTAATGCTGGCCGCGGTCCAGCCTGGATGGATGTCAACAGATTGCACATCAGTGTTTTGCCAGCACCAGCATCTCAATGCCCTGCTCACCTTTTGTGTGTGTGTGTGTGTGTGTGTGTGTACATGCAGGAGGGAGATGTGCAGCAGCAGGGGCTCCACAGCTCACTGTGATCACTGGGCTAGCCCTCCAAGAAGCAGCGTGGTGGTGGCAGCATGAGGAGCAGGTAGAGTCAGAGGGGAGGCATGAGATGTGGAGCACTGGATGTGCCTGCTCCAACATGGCTGGGACATGGCTGGGACAGGGCAGGTGGCTGCCTGGTGCATCCAGCAGGTTGGACCACATGTCTCCACCCTGCGCCTCTGCTTCTGGCTACTGCTGCCACTGCAGGGCAATACAAAATGAGGCAGGGGTTGGGGCGGCTGCTGCCGGACACTCCATTCTATATGATTTTGTTTGCGGTTGGAGAGCAGGTCACTACTGGTCATCCCCTCAGTCCCCTTGCATGCCTTACCATGCATGGAGTGTGTTCTCCTCTCACATTTGATGCACCTCGGCATCACTGTGGGCCACTGTCACCAGCAGCTATGCAGGTCCATTAGGCTGCTATCGAGCACCAAGCCCACCCAGCACAAAGGAGGTGAAGCGGCAAGCTAGGAAGGCCAAGTAGAAGTGGTAAAGCCCATTAAATGGCTGGTCTGAGTATGTGTTGTAGTCGGGATGGGGAATTATTATTGTATTATTGTATTATTTTTATTTTTTATTATTTTTATTTCTTTTATATTGTGTTTTTATGTCCTATAAGCTGCCTTGAGTCACCATGACCAAGAGGGCGGCAATATAAATTTTCCAAATAAATAAATTGGAGGGAAGCATTGAGAGAGATGCAAAAGCTTTCTGTTCTGGAGTCTATAGTATTCTTCAATATTTTTTACTAGTAACTTAGTTTATGATGTGAAAAGAATAGGCTGAAAATACAACATGATTTTTATCCAACACAAATTGAAAAATTTCCCTTTATAAAACAGAAGCAGAACGTGCACAGTTCTAGATGGGGAATTCTGGCTTAGTAATAGTATATCTGAAAACGGACATCCAATTCGGTCTCATGGTTAAGGCATCAGCTAGAAACCAGAAACCTGTGAGTTGTTGTCCCACTGGGTGACTTTAGCTAGTCTCTTTCTTTCAGCCCATCATGTCAGGCTTGGTTGAGAAGTTAGTTGATCAGTGAAGTCTTATTGCAATCAATGGATCAACTCTCAGTTGATCCTTGAGGGGGAAA
This sequence comes from Ophiophagus hannah, assembly GCA_000516915.1. Taxonomy (NCBI): domain Eukaryota; kingdom Metazoa; phylum Chordata; class Lepidosauria; order Squamata; family Elapidae; genus Ophiophagus; species Ophiophagus hannah. Next base: position 44,485 of record AZIM01002484.1, read on the forward strand.
AAGCATACCCTGTATTTGTGGGAAAATGCCTGGAAAAACTCAGTATGACTGGTAAGATTTGCATTTGGAACCAGTCACAAGCTGAATATGTTGGCAGTTTGACCTGGCTATTAAATAGGTGTATGCAGTTAGAAATTATATCAATAGAAATATCAATTCTAGATCACAAAAATTCATTCAGGTTTATTTTTTATTTGGTCAGATTCTCCCACCTTATACATTGTATTTTGTCAAAGAGAGATTGGCCAAGCTGAGGGGGAGGAGTCAAACAGGGAATTAAACTAGAATCCCTATATGTAGATGAAAGTCTGACTCCCCTTGAATGCCACAGAAGATTATCTAGTCTGACCTAGGTGTCAGTCTTAGAAGATTCTTGAAAAGTGAGGCTTGAGCAATAAAACTAATTGAACTCTTCATGTATGGATCTGATTAACTGTGCCTGACAAGTTTTGATATTTTCAGAAATATTCAGATAAATTCGAACAGGTTCAGAGGAGTCCAGTGAAGATAATCAATTGACTAGAACCTTAGTCCTATGAAGAGAGGCTGAAGATGTTTAGTCTTGAGAAGAGTGAGAAATATAGAATTCCTGGTTATTCGATTCCCTTTTTAAATATCTTAAAGTGCTTTTCCCTTGGTTTATTTCATGAGTCATTATTGTTTTTATCGTCTTCTCTTTCCCATCTTCCTGCTTTATTTGCTGGTTTGTTCAACCTTTTCTTCCACTCTATCTGCTATCTCCTCTCTTTCCTGTACTCTTTGATCTTCATTCATCATCAGTTGTAACATATTTTCCATTTTCCCATATATTTCTTGCATTAAGTACTTTATCTTTCTGTGATTCTTTTCCATTGTACCCCTAAAGCTTTGGAACATCAACACCATTTCTCTTGAAATTTCCCTGCTTTTCCCCTGATGGAGCATCTTGTCTTAATTTAATAAGTCCCACTCTTACTCAAGTCCAAAAACAATATATTCCAGTCCAATGTTAGTCCTCAGAAANAATAATCATAGTTCTTTACATCTCAGGATTATTAATCAATTCCATTTAAATAGTCCAGGAAGCTTCTGCAAATCAAAAATCACTTTGGTTTACTTAAAAGCCTTCCATAATAGAGTCTCCAGTGATCATAAAGTAACTAGTTATAGAACACTCAATGTCACCACAATCCTCCAGATGAATGTTGTTTATTTTTCTCCTCAAATTTTTTTTATGAACTTGTAGGGGTCTGGTATATTCCATTCACAGTAGATGGTGTCCTCAGCTTAAGTTTCAGCATTGTTTCAAATCTTAATGATTTAATTAATCCAAATTTAGTTCAATTTATGGAAGCAAAGTCAGATTCAAGTGGATAGTTCAGCATTTTATAATGCCTTTCCAAAACAATACCTACCCAATTTAAGACTCCAATTTTCTGTTTTAAAAGGTCTTTAGCTTCTCTACCCTTAGTTCCTCTTTTGGGTCTAGGATTTTTCTCTCTATGGTAGTTCACCATAGAATCTCTTTTTCTGGATTTTCCTCTTTCTTTTTTTCTTTCAAGTTAGGGTCTAAATAAAAAGGAATCTTTTTACCCAGCTCCAGTCACTGTTCATCTGCACTGCTCCTGCACATTTCTTAGTTGCCTCAGCTGTCCCAGCTTCGTGGCAGCCATGATGCCTGCCTTTTCTCCTAGTTGAGGGAGAGGAAAGAAGTCCTGAGTCCAGAAAGAGAGTTGCTGTTCTCCATGAACTGCAGGGTGCCCCTCTTTTCTTCACCACCTCTACAGGATGCCTTTAGCTTCTTTCAGAGCCCTCCAATAAGGAGAACTTGACATGGGAGCACAGAGATCTGCTCCTCACATCTGATAGTGCCGTGATGTCAGCTGGAATTCCTTTAATACCAGAAAGGCTGTTCCATCAAAGAAGGTCTAGAACTCTTCTCTATCATTCCATAATATAAGACATGAATGAATGGAATTAAATCACAAGAAGACACAGACAGATAAATATTAGGAAAAGCACAATATACTGTGACAATATACTGTAGCCTATTGTCCAGAGAGATAAAATGTTCTTTTTCAATGATAGTAATTATTCCTTTTTTGAATTTGATGACTTGATTTGAATATATACACTGAATGGAACAATGGTTCTTAAACATTTTTTTCAGGGTTCCTTCCTATTTTTTACAAAAATATGAAGGACCTTAAAAGAGATTTTGTTTGTAAGGGTTATATTATCAATATTTACTCTGCTAAAATTTAAAATTGATATACTAGCTGTCTCTGCTGCTTTTCATGATTGGGATTATAATATTGTATTATTTTTCAATATAGCCTGGCAAACAATTTGATTTTGTGGACCCCTGAGATAGTTTTGAGGTACCACAAGGTCCTAGGATCCCAATTTAACAAACACCTGTTTAGAGGGCTAGACTCATTGATTAATTGCCCTACAACTGTGTAGCCTCATACTTTGGACTTGATACAACACTGTTTTAGGAAATTTGTATGAACTCAGAACACTGATTCATTGAGGTGATTTTGTAAAACAGTCTTTTAAAATCTTTAAAATGGTTTTCAAATATTAAGTAGATCAACTTAATTCTGTTCAATATTTGAATTTCTTTGCTATGCTGTGTGCTAAAGTTTCTGCTAGATCTCTGAGATCTTCATTTTATACAATTGTTTCTGCATATTTATTCTGTTTACAAATTCAGACTGCTTTAAAGTAGAAAATTATTTACTCATGCTAGGTTAAGCATAAAGAGGCAAAATATTCATCAAATCTGAGTCAGCTCATGATGATATTTTTCTTAATTCAGTGAGAACTTAAATCATTTGAACAGATTACAGTCCACAACAAAATAAGTTACAATCAGATATATTATCCAATTATTTTTCAGCACCTTTTCTATAACAAGTAACCTAGGTTGCTTATTTAGACATGAGAATACTATAACCTAGAACATGGGTGTCAAACCTGGTAATGAAACATTCACATGCACACACACACAAAAAAACCAACAACCAAGCCCAGAGAGCACATTTTCCAACATTTACACCACATTTCCAATCTTTACAGCATTTCAGTATCGGTATCACTCATAATTACATACTAGTGTTTTCATTTTTCTTCCTTTCCTCTTATATAATATTCTTATAATAATATTCTTACATATATATTTTGCCTTTTCACAAATATCTACATACATATATTTCCTGTTGCTCTTAAGTAACCTTTATATATAGTCTTCACATCTGTTCTCTAACCACTCATACCATGTATCCCAAATCATGTAATAATCTGTTTCTCTCTTATCTTTTATCATTAGTCTATCCATCTCCACACATTTAAGCACCTTTTTTTATCACCCTACCCTCTGTGGGAGTATTGTCCTGTTTCCAATTTTGTGCGAAGACGATTCTAGCCACTATTATTATCTATATTATTATTATATACTAGGTTTTCTTACTTAAATTACCTTTTATTATACCTAATAAAAATAGGTATATTTTGAACTGGTCTCAGTTCAATTTTTTGTTTCATAATTTCTTCAAGCCATTTCTTTATTTTAATCCAATATTTCCTGGCTTCTGTGCATGTGTGAAAAAATGTTCCTTGTTTATGCTTGCATCTCCAGCATTCCACCAATCTATTTGGGTACATTTTCACTCCAGTCTTGCTGGAGGTAGATGCCAGTGGAAAAACATTTTATATAAGTTTTCTTTGTATGTTGCTGACATTGTTAACTTATAGTTTTGCTCCCACAATTTTTTCCAGTGCTCTAGTTCAATATTATAGCTGATTTTTTTTGCCCAAATTATCATAGTTTCCTTGAAGGTTTCTTCTTCCAATTTAAACCTCAAAAGATAATTGTATGTTTTGGTTATCATTTTTTCTTCTGTTCCCAGTAGTATTTTGTCAAGCTCTTGTTTTTCTGTATAGAAGCCAATTGTTCCAAATCTTTTTTGTATCCCACCTGTATTTGAAGGTATGGCCACCAATCTACCTCTACTCCTTGAAGTTTCAGTTCTTATTTTGACTTTAACTTCCCTTGGTCATCTAGTAACTCTTCATATCTTACAATCTTATTTAGGTCTAATAGGTTGGGATATATCACAGTCTCCATAGTGGACAGCCAAGTTGGTATTTTAATATAGTGAGTTCTCTTAATTTCCCCCAAAACATATAAAAGAGCACCTCTAACCAAATGTCTTTGGAAGTATGTATGAAATTTATTTTTCTGAACAGACTTCCGGTGGTGGCGTGTGGTTGAAGCAGCATGGGGAGACAATGCTCTTCCCCTTGTTGCTGAGTTTCAGTGTTCCGGTGGCTGTCCGAGGCAAAATTGGTCCTGGGGGGATCAGTGAAAGAGAAGGGAACCTTCGGAGCTGAAGAGGGAAGGTGCGATCCCCAGCGGTGGGTTGGGAGGAGCCCTCAAAGCTGGAGCTGAAGAGTTAGATCTTAATGGCTGATCCAGAGACCAGACAACCCACAAGATAGGAAATGGAAGTGAAGAGGGAGAACGGTGTGAATAAGCAGTGAGAGCGGTGAGAGCGGAGGAGCTTGCAAATGCCAAAACGAGCCCAGAAAGAGACAACGAAAGTGAAAGCTCAAAGCAGCACCTGGACAATGAAAATGGTGAGCAGAGTGGAAAAGGGAGAGGACGAAAGGGGTGCCAGCAATAGCGAAGGAAAGAATAAAGAAGAAGGGAAAATAATACACTGTATATGAGTTAAGAGAAGAGGGGAGGTGAAAGTGGATTGATTGAAATGGTGTGGTTGAAATTTTTGAGTTCCTAAAAGAATAACATTGTTGCAGCAGAAGAAGAAACAAAGAAGCAGATAAAAAGACTGAAAAGGAAAGTGACAGTGACAGTGCAAAATTAGAAAGCTGGACATTTTGAAGGAGGGAAGTAAAAGTTAACCCTTTAAACCCACAGTTTTCAACACTACAGTAAGACCTAAGCAATCTGGTTGGAACTTTTAAAACACTTCTGTTTAAAATTAATGGACAACAGTGATTATAGTATTTTTACTTATATACTTAAAAATATTGTGATTAAGTTCTTCTCTTTTTTCTTTTTTTCTCTCTCTCCTTTGTGTTTATATTATATGATAAAATATTCAAATATTTATTCTTATAGGACCATATAGTGAATAGAGTGTAAAGAAGAATATATATATAGAGAAAAGTGAACATTTAGGTAATATATTACAATATAAGTTAAAGAATTTAATATAGATATCCTCTAAGAATTACACTGACTGACCCATTTAGGATATTGCTTGTTTTATTCTATTAGTAAAGTATTATTGTTGGTAAAGGTATACTGGAATATAGAATAGTAATTTTATAAATTTAAATTGACTATTAGAGATAGGAATCTAACTGTATAAGTTAATTGTTAAATAATCAATTGTTTAAACATTTAATTACTTAAAGTATTAAAGTAATTTAAAGTGCTAAGGAATTAACAAATAGAAACATACAAGAATATTTAGAAGCAATAGATTGGTAAATAGTTAATATAAGTGTGGCTTTGGACATTGGGATTGATTAGTAAAACTGCATAGGTTAATTAATTTTTGAAATTTACTGAATCAATTAGGATTTAATATGAGATACAGAGTGGTAGATTGCATGGTAGCATAAGGATAGTGATAGAAATTAGGGGAACATTGAATGGTGTTGTGGGAGAAGATAGAAAGAATATTAGAACAAAATAGAATACTATAAGAAATGACAAGCATTACAACAACTGTAGTGAAGACTGGGAAGAAACCCAGCCCAGCAACAACTATAGCGATACCATCCCCATTTACACAAAGATCCATAGAAGGAATGCTTACAACAGATAAAACAACTTCTGCAATGAACACACAGACCATGCAGGCCACTTTATTATCAATACAAGAAATGATGATAAAGCTACTGGAAAACATGACTAGGAACCACGGAGAAATGAAAATAGAAATGGAGGAAGTGAAAAGAGAAGTGAGAAATGACATTCAGAAGTTAGATGAGAAAGTGGGCCTGATTCAAGAGGTCTCACAAAAGAATGACCAAAGACTCCAAATGATTGAGAAAAGAACAGAAAAAACAGAACAGAAATTAGAGTCGGTAGATCAGAGAATGAAAGAAAGGAACAAGGAAGTAGAGAACTCACTGATCCAGCTGGAAATGGAGAGGGCTTCATTTTACCTGCAATTTCAGAATGTGGAAGAGATGAAGGAGGAAGATTTAACAGCAATAATGGCAGAGATTATCGCAGAGGCATTCCAAAGAGACAAGAGGGAGATAATTAATGAATTGGATGAAGTCTACCAAGTCTACACAAATTATGCTAGAAAATTCAGACTGCCAAAAGAAGTTCATGTCCACTTCACATGAAAAAAAGTGAGGGATATAATCTACAAAATTACCAGAGATAAGCCTATGTCATATAAAGGAAAAGAGATCGTAATATTAAAACAAGTTCCAAAAAGTGTATGTGAACGAAGGAAAGAATACCGTTTTCTGGCCTCCCGACTCAATAAAAGCAATATACTGTTTAGATGGATAATACCAGAGGGCATGTTGGTGTCATGGCAAGGGAAGAAGATTAAGATAGATACTCTGGATAAAGCACAAGATTTCCACACCCAACTAGTAGGCACAGAAGAACTTGGTAGCAGCGGAGAAGAATTGGAATCAGCCAGTCAAGATGACCAACAATTGGAAAAGAACGAAAAAGAGCAGGAAGAGGAGGAAAAGAAAAAAAGAAGAAAGACCACAAGAAGAGAACAGAGTAAGAACAAGGGCACAAACAGAGGCAAGGAACAACAGGAACTAATTAGTAGCAGCAAAGAGAGAAAATGGAAAATAATCTGAAAATATTGTCAGTAAACATAAATGGACTTAATTCTCCATTGAAATGGAACCAAACCCTGAAGAAATTGGCAGAACAAAAAATGGATATAGTGTGCCTCCAGGAGGTACACATTAGAGCTCAGGATAAAAAATATTTAGAATATAATAAATAAATTAATANATAAATTAATAAATAATAAATAATAAATTAGGAAAACTTTATTCAGCATTAGTGGGAAAAAAAAGAGGGGTAGTAATATATGTTAGAAAATGAATAGAAGCAGAAGTACTATATGCATACTATACTATATGGGGAGAACATTAATGTTAGAAGTTGTATGGGAACAGAGGAAACTCCTACTCATTGTAATATATGCTCCTAATAAACAACAAGAAACTTATTACAAAAAACATATGAGAAAATTTTAGAACTAGATAAAGAAGATATTTGTATGATAGGGGATTTCAATGCAGTCGTGGACATAAAAAAGGATTACCAAAGTACTAGTAAAAAAAAGAAAAAAAAGAACACCCTTCCCAAAACATTTTTTAACATGGCAGAAGAACAAAATTTAATAGATATTTGGAGAACGTACAATCCAAAAGAAAAGTGGTTCACCTTTTACTCCACTCTCCACAAATCATGGTCAAGAATTGATATGGTGTGGATAAGTAAAACCCTAGTGAAAGCCATAGTCCAAGTAGAAATAGCACCAACTGTGTGGGCTGACCAGTGGTGGGATTCAAAATTTTTTACTACCGGTTCTGTGGGTGTGGCTTGTGGGGGGGGG
>AZIM01002484.1:95088-105494 GCA_000516915.1 Ophiophagus hannah
TTAATATGTTTTTAGGTAATTGTTCTTTTTTATTGTAAGCCACCCTGAGTCCTTAGGGAGAGAGGGCGGCNNATAAGTCCAATAAAATACAAATACAAAAAATAAAACACCCAATCAGATTTGAGCAAGTGGATGGGACATTAATTGGGGGGACCTCAGCCACCCAAATGACAGTTAATCAAAATGGAGATGGGTCCTCACCGCGAACTCATATGCTTTATAGTGGCTCCAAGAATGTCAGAATCGATCATATTGGGACTTGCTTGGCTAGATAAATGGGCCCCTACCATCAAGTGGGAAGACGGATTCTGGAAAATCATTATTGGAGTGAGCCCATTGCCCCCCCTCCCACTAAGGAAACACCACCCGACCTGGGCCCAAAAATGGAAGCAGCAGCCACAGTCTCGAACCTTCTCCCAGGTACTCCCCAAGTACCCAGACAATACAGAGAGTTGGCTGAAGCATTCAGTGAAGAGGAATGGAATGTTTTACCTCCACATTGAGCCACTGATTGCACCATAGAATTAGAACCTGGGGCAAAACTGCCAAAACCAAAGATGTATTCCATGACATCAGCTGAAATGACTGAATTGAGAAAATACATTGATAACAATTTGGACAGAGGTTTTATTGAACCTGCCAAATTTAGGTTAGCCGCCCCAGTGCTGTTCAAAGAAAAGAAAGATGGCGGGTTGAGATTATGTGTTGATTTTAGGGGCGTAAACGCCATGTACATCAAAAACATGTACCCTCTCCCCCTCATGAAGGACTTATTAAACCACCTGTCAAAAGGCAAGGTCTTCACCAAGCTAGATCTGAGAGAAGCTTACTACAGAGTCCATATAAAAGAGGGAGATGAATGGAAAACTGCCTTCAACTGCCCTTTTGGTAGTTTCTAATTCCAAGTCATGCCTTTCGAACTCCAAGGGCCCCCTGCTGTATTTATACAACTCATCAGTGAAGTGTTACATCCACACCTGTACCAGGGGGTCCTCATCTACCTGAAAGACATACTTATATTCAGCAAAACCATCAAAGAACATGTCAGATTGGTCAGACAAGTGCTGAAAAAACTTTTAGCTGCCAAGTTATACGTAAAACTGTCAAAATGCGAATTCCACAAGGAGTGGTTGGATTACCTTGGTTACTGAATATCTAACCAGGGAATTGAGATGGAACCTGGGAAAGTGAAAGCTGTGCTGGATTGGCAACCCCCCCAAAACACACAAGCAACTTCAAAGTTTTTTGGGTTTTGCCAATTTCTATAGACAATTCATTCCTTCTTTTGCCAAGGTCACTCTCCCTTTGACAGAGTTATTAAAAATGGGCCCTTCACCCACCAAACCAAAGCCCAGTCAACCCCTTGCTTGGACAATGGACTGTCAGAAAGCTTTTGAAACCTTAAAATGCCTCTTTGCAGCTGAGCCCATTCTCCAGCACCCAGACCTGACCAGACCTTTTATAGTCCAAGCTGATGCTAGTGATGTGGCAGTCACAGCTGTTCTTCTCCAAAAGGACTCTCAGAACTGACTGATGCCTTGTGCTTATGTGTCCAAAAAGCTGACAGACACAGAGCAAAGATGGGCGGTTTGGGAGAAAGAAGCATTTGCAGTACGATGGGCTTTGCTGACTTGGAGGCATTTCCTGGAAGGGGTGAAGGAGCCATTTGAGGTATGGACTGATCACAAGAAGCTCGAGGCTCTAAAGACACCGTGAAAGCTATCACCTAAACAAGTCCACTGGGCTCAATACTTCAAGCGGTTCAACTTCAACATGAAATATATCCCCGCAGGGAAAAACATATTGGCAGATGCCTTGTCCAGGAAACCCCAATTTGACAGTCGCCGAGAGGAAATAGTGCAGGCTCTGATATCAGAAGCTCAATCAGCAGGCCAAGTAACCACTAGAGGCCAAGCCAACCACAACCCCAGAGGTCTGGAAGACAAACTGACAACTGAGTTGAAAGCAGCCCTATTAACCAATCCCTGGCTCCTGGAGCATCAACCTGAATTGACAATGAATGATGGACTGGCTTGGAAGGGGACTAAACTTTATGTACCCGTAAATCTAAGACAAATGGTACTAAAGCATAGCCATGACTTGCAGCTGGGGGGACACTTTGGGTTCTTAAAAACCCTACATTTAGTCAGAAGACAGTTCTGGTGGCCAAAAATGAAATCTGACATTGAGGACTATGTGAAAAGTTGCTCAATTTGTGCCACAATGAAACACAGAACTGGAAAAACCCCTGGCCTCCTCCAACAAGTAGCTGAACCAACACACCCGTGGGAAGAAATCGCAATGGACTTTGTCATAGAATTACCTCAGAGTGGAGGGAATACAATCATTTGGACTGTTATAGACCTATTCTCTAAGCAGGGCCACTTTACAGCCTGTAAAGGTCTCACGTCTGCAAAAAAGCTTGCAAAACTGTTCGTGAAGCATATCTATAGGCTACATGGAGTACCTCATAGAATAATCTCAGATAGAGGGATACAATTTACCACTAAGTTCTGGAGGGAGTTTTTAAAATCTATTGGATCATCCCAAGGATTATCCTCAGCATTCCATCTGGCATGCAACGGAGCAGCGGAGAGAACCAATGCCATGGTGGAACAATACATCAGATGCTATGTAAATTATCAACAAGAAAACTGGGTGGACTTAACATTTGCAGAGGTTGCTTATAATAATGCAGTACATAGCAGCACAGGGTTGACTCCATTTCAAATCAACACTGGCATGGAATTTGTCCCTATGCCAGAATTACTTAGAGAACCCCCTACATCCATGTCTGTAACAGAATGGATGAACTCATTAAAAAAAGGTTGGGAGGATACGAAAAAAGCTTTGACCAAAGCTGCAAAGGATTACAAAAAACAGGCAGACAAACATAGATCTCTCCAACCACTGCTTAAAGTGTATTTGTCAACAAAATATCTTAGATTGAAACTCCTTAGTAAGAAGTTGGGCCCAAAATTTTTAGGCCCATTCCCTATAACAAAAGTAATCAATCCAGTCAACAGTCCAATTAAGTCTTCCCCAGTTACTGGGGAAAATACACCCAGTGTTCCATAGTAGTTTACTTAAACTGGCTATTACATCAAAGATAAGGCCACTGCCAAACGCTCCCCCTCAACCTTTAATCGTACAGGGTGAGAAGCATTACGAGGTTAAGAGAATCCTTGTTTCCAGATTACACCGAGGACGGTTACAATACTTAGTATTGTGGAAGGGTTACCCGATCTTGGAGGCTACTTGGGTTAAAGTTGGGATGTACATGCCGATAGATTGGTTAACCAATTTCATGAGNCATGCAGATAGATTGGTTAACCAATTTCATGAGGAATTTCCCAACAAGCCAAAGGGCCCTCTTGGAGGGGGAGAGGAGGTTAGGGCATAACATTAACCCCTGTTTGTATTTGTTTCTTATGTTTCTTTTTAGGAGGTGAATTTCTCAAGGGGGGAACGCTTTGGAATTGTTATTAAAACCTGTCACACAGCTGTGGAGGATTGGAGGGGGCTGATGTTGTTTGAGCAGCTCTCAGTAGACAAAATAGATTATGTAGTATTCAAGGTCATTGTGAATGGTGCAGCAAGAATTGGGGCTGAAGGAGAATTGGTTCACGTGATGTATGATGTGGGAAAAGGGGATGGGTTGTAGGTTGGGTCTTTGTGGGAAGTCTGGGGGGGAAACTTTAGTTTTGGAATTCCACAGAAGTACCAAGTTCTATTCTAATAAAAGTACTTTGAGATTATGGTTGTCTTGGAGTTACTGGCTGGAATGGATAATCTCTGGAACACCGACACCAGTTCTTTTTCAATTAAGCTTAATTAATTTTTTATTATTTCCATTTGATTTTTAAATTTCTTTTTTTTGTGGTTTTTTCTGTAGCTCTGATTCTAGTCTTTTATACTCTTCTTCCAGTGTCTTTTGATGTTGTTTCTTTTTCTTATTTTTCCTTCCTGTATTGGTTATACAGTAACTAATCCTTGAAGGTATGCCTAAGCTGTATCCTATACATTTTGCAGTGAGGTCTCTTTCTTTTTATTCTCTTTAAAAAAGAACTTCATTTCTTTTTCAGTTATTTGTATAAACTCTTTGTCCTTTAATATAGATTGAATCAACATCCATCCCACTTTTTTCTTATGTCCTTTCCAGTTGATTTTAACTGGATTATGATTTCCCCATATATTCGATTCTATTTCTATTTCTTGTATGTTAGCACTTAACTCAAGTGATATCCATGCCATATCAATGGTCATGTCTATGACCAAGATTGATGCCTATTTGAATAATATGTATACTGGTTTTTCTTAGGATTTCTTTCTCTCCATACATCTTGCATTCAATTTTCCTTACTTTTTTGCTTAATTTACTACTTCTATAGTCAAGTTTTACATCTGTAATTGCAATAAAATATCCTATTATACAAATGTTTTCATAGTCCAGTTCTGCAATTTCCTTATAAAACTTCCCATAGAATACGCCTTGTTTATTATTAGGTGCAAATATTGCTATCAAGAGCACCTGTTTATAATTTATTGTTACTTCCATCATCAGTATTCTCCCATCTTCATTTGCATAAATTTGTTTAGCATCTATTGTTTCTTTAATATATAATCCCCCCTTTTCTTTTGTTATGCTAACGAGGAATATACTTTCCTGATTCTGGGGTATTCTAAAAATTTGCTATGTTGTCTTTTGATATGTACTTTTTGCAGGCAAATTATATCTAATTTCAGTTTTTGTAATTTCGTAAAGGTCCTTCTCCATTTCATGAGAGAGTTTAGTCCATTTATATTAATTGACAATAAATTTGTTTCTTCTTCCATTTTTCACTTATAAATGGGTTTTTGCCAATCTAGTTGCTCTTGTTTCTCTCTGCTCTTTAGCTCTTGCTCTTTCTCACTCTTCTTGTCTTTTTTGTTCAGTTTCACTTTCTTCTTGTTTACTTGTGTCTCCTACCATTAATTCCTGTTGTCCTCTATTCTCTATTTCCTTTCTTCTTGTCCTTTGTCTGGGTGGTAGTCATAGAATTCATATGCTTTATCTAGAGAATCCAATCTGTGTCTTTTATCATTCCACGTAACCAAAATTTCTTCAAGTATCAGTCATCCAAAATTTATCTGATGTTTAATCAACTGTCCTGTCAGGGATTGGTATTGCTTCTGTAGGTGTCTCAAGATCAAATGGTGTGGCAGCCTACAGCCACACCACAAACATCAGCAAAGTTCAAAAAGCAATTGAACCAGTCTTCTGCAGTATTTTCCATGGTATTCATTCAAGAGGAACTTTCATTCAGTCACTCACAGGAGAATCCTAATGCAAGATGTGAGAGAAATACATCAGAGACTGGTTTCCTCATTTTAGATGTGGGTCCCCCAGCAAATATGCCAAAGATTCAGTTTCATCCATCCAAACCAAATGCAGAGAAAGAAAGAGCAGCTCATAGAAGGGCAAACCCTCTGATCTGCATTTGCTAGTGGATGTGGCTTGCAAGCAAGATCATTTTCTGAAGGAAGAATATTCAACATTTCACAAATCTCTGATGAATGGAAGTCCTTTATCCAACGCAGAATCTGAGGGTAGCCTCACTGTAACAGAAGCAAAGACATGCCAGCCTCAAAGCCAAGTCACTGTCCAGATGCCTTCAGACTTGACTTGTGTCCTATTGCTACAGAATGATGCTGAATATCCATCAGATGACTTCAACAATTTTAAGGGAGAGGTTAGCAATAGGATGTTATATTCTGAACTTAGATCACTGTCAAATTCCCAGAAATCTTATCAGGAACTGCAGTCACATCACTCTTTGACAGCCATATCAGCAGCTCACCTAATGCTAATATCTCAAAAGTCAAATAGTGGTATCAGTTGATACCAGGCAGGGAGTGTCATACCTAATTTATGTATATATTATTGTTGCTCTCTAGCTTCATCTAGTGGCCTGGGCCAAATATCAATCTGTATTTTTTAGAAACTGCCCCTGCCCCTTTTAAGAGTCATCCTCCCAGCAGCCTTCACTCTCAAAACAAGTACATCCTGGGAAACAAGACTCAATTCTCTTTACTATTTGAAAGGAAACAGAAGCACCAGAAAGAATCCAGCCTAATCCATGCCACGTGTTCCTCTGAGGACAAAAATCCATATCCCATACACACAGCATTGATGGTGAGATTTAGATTTATCTGTATTTGTTAATTGGTATGATCACCAGCAACTCAACACTGCTTATTTTGCATTTGGATGTATTTCTATTTTTCCCAGTTTCACTAACCTGTTCCTTTAATAAAGCATCCAGATCTACACTCACAGTCTGTTTTATTGGAGGATAAGTGGGTTTAGCTACATGTCAAGTTGCACATAGAGTAACATGTAGTGAGAACAGAACAATTATCATGTTTGGACATATGATGATGTTTCTGAGAACATGCTGTGTAGGATGGGAAGTCTTGTACTCTACTGCATGCAGTAGAATGCCTGGGATCAAGGTTTAATTCAAATATTTATTCAGGAATCAGATTAAAGACACATAAAGAAATTAAAGGGAATGAATTCTAACTCACAAGGAACTGTAATTCTTGTAGAAACATCACATAGCCCTAACTCAAATGGAAGGGGCTGAGTTTAATGAGAAATATTGATCAATATTTGATAAATATCATGATTGTAAAATGTTTATTTGCAGACTATTTGCTACTACTCTCTTGCTGCTGCTGTGATTTACCTTCCATGTGGTATTGAAATACCACATTCTTTGCTGAAGGTAGTTTTCCTAAGATCTGATCAGATCATTGAAGGAATTGTCATTGTGCTTGAACTCAAAGTAAAGTTTAAAAGTAAAACACTAAAGCAGTGTCCTGCTTCTAATTGTGAGAATAGTCCACTTTATTCTGATAAAAGAAACATCAGTATATTTTGAAACCTATTATGAAGCCATGGATTGTCTCCATAGTGAAACTTTTGTCATGGTAGATGATGAGCACTTGCCACAGAGTAGACAACATTAAATTAAATTAACAAAATTTTACAAACTCACATGTAAGCTGTGTCATGAATTGTAATATATTGCATTTTGTCACTTATGTGTAGGATGTAACAAGTAGGTAAAATGAACCAGCCACCTATGTATGCATTTATGAGTAGCTTTTAATACCTGCAAGCTGTCAGTAAAGTTTACTTGTGTATTGAAATTGGCTTTCTATTTATTTTCTCTTATTTTTTGTGTTAATACAGATAACAAGGCATTCCAGTAAACACATACAAGCTGCCCACTTAGAGTCATTCATTCCACAAACTGTAAGTAATTAATATTGTACCAGAGAAATAGGTGTTACAGCATATAACGTCTATATTACTGGGAGTACAAGACTTGTAATAACTGACTTTAGGAATATAAAACTTCAAAATTTTATTACTATGCATGTATAAATTGACATAAAAGATGCTGTGACAGTTTGAGCATAAAACTGACATTTCATCAAGTAATGTATGACAAATCTCTATGTATTGGATGTCTTCCCTCTTGCTCTTGCTCTTGCTCCTGTTTCTTTTTCTTAGTTTTGGCCAAATTCTTGTTCATTTGGAATTGGAAAAGCACAAAAACAATTGAATGATGTTTAATGCCACACCACCACACAAAACCAGTATCAGAAGTTTCTTTTTATGTTAACAGGAGGTAGAAATGACTGAAAGTAACCTTTGAGCTTTTTAATCACTTAATACCATGTTTTCCCAGAACAATTCAGAATGACTAGAAACAGAGTTTATTAAAATCTGTCTTGATCTTATATTTTTAAGTAAATTGGATATAATAAACTATTGCAGAGAATATGGAATGCATAAAAACATATAGCTCAAGGGCATTTTTATAATTCCCCTTTCTGCTATCTTTTGTTTATGCTCCATCTGCTCCTTCCTTGCTCCAAGGCTAGGATAAACTATATTGTTAGGTCCAGTTGCAACTTAAATTGCCCAGCTCTCCCTAACATTGCTCTGTAGAATTTTCACTGTGATTCTTTTTGTTTTCCTTCCTGGTTTAGGCACTCAAGAAAATTACTAAAATAGGTCTCCCTGTTGAGAGAAAAACCTGAAAAAGTACGTCTCAACGGCAGTCAAAATTATCCACAATAAAAACAGCAGTCCTGAAATCTGGCACAGTAAGCTCTGACACACATCAGATTTCTGAAAAAGCTAGCTAGGAAAATAAGGAGTGTGCTTGACCAACACAAAGGTATGTTATATCTGATTAGAATGAAATGTAATGAAGAACTAGGAGAGAGTGTTTGTAACAGTCTTTGAAAATATGGATGGTTCCTTCTAAAATGAAAACTGCCTTTGAGATCTATTCTAAGCTTCCCAATATTTCTCAAATTGAGATAAACAAACCAATTATTAGCTTGTTTGTAAAGATATACCCTCCACCTATTCAATCTCTGTCTACTGATGAATACCTGCATTATTTTTAATTCTACTAACATATAATTTACATATGCTTCTTCCGGCACTTCTCTTTAATAGGTCGGATTTCATCAACAACAAGGATTTTGTTTTTCAATTCTTCTCACAGTAAAACCATGCTATATTTTTCAGTGATACCTTTTGCTTTTATTTGATAGCCAAAATAGTTGATGAAATTGTTCATCATTATTCTACAGATCCAATTTTTGATTACTGTTTGCTTGCTGAAATTTCTTCCAGTTTTTGCCACCAATCAATGCAGCTGCAAAAAATCCGCCGGGCTTTGCATACGTCATGGAAATAGATTGTTCTTGTTTTTATGATAGTTGTCATGCCCCAGCATATAATTTAGGTATATATTGCTGCTGTTCTCTGGCCCCATCTAGGGCTGGGGCCAAATACCAATCTTTATTATTTGGAAACTGATCTAGCCTTTTAAGACATCTATCTTTCCATCACCCCTCATTCCTAAAACAAGTGCATCCTGTAAGCCAGACTTTCTGAGCAATCTGAGGAAACAGAAGCAACAGGAAAAATCTAGCTTAATCCATGGTACATGTTCATCTGAAGACAAAACATCCTATGCAAACGGCATCATTGGTGAAATTTAGATTTATCTATATTTTGATCCCCTGATGATTTTGCATGGTTGCCCACTGTCAAAGAAATGATCAGCTTGTAATTGTAATAGTAGGTATGTTTTAATAGTGAGAGACAGAATAACAAAAAAAATTCAGAAAAATGAATTTCAAAAGTTATACATTGGTTTGCATTTTAACGAGTGAAATAAATATTTGATCCCCTATCAATCAGCAAGATTTCTGGCTCCCAGGTGTTCTTGTTACCTGTATAAAAGACATCTGTCCACAGAAGCAATCAATCAATCAGATTCCAAACTCTCCACCATGGCCAAGACCAAAGATCTGTCCAAGGATGTCATGGATAAAATTGTTGACCTACACAACAGATTTCTCCAACATGGAGCAAACTCAAACAGAAGCAGACGTGTTGCTGGTTCAGAGCAGAGCAGCAACTTCACTTCAGACATCAGAAACAGACATCAGTTTCACTTTAGTTCAGCAGGCAAGCAAGAGAAAACCAGTTTCATTTTCAATAGACAGACTCAGANNNNAACATAGCTTCAGAGCTGCAGAGCTTACTATAGACCCATGCCTAAGCTACTTCTAGTTTCAGTTTCCAAACAGTCCGCATTGGTTGACTTAGTTGCTATGCATCTTCAATGGCTGACTTTGTTATCATACTCTATTCCAGTTCATGAATATAGTCTGACAGATCTCACCTCTTGGAGGTTCAATGAGAACAGTGAGGAATCAGCCCAGAACTATACAGGAGGATCTTGTCAATGATCTCAAGGCAGTTGGGACCACAGTCATCAAGAGAACAATTGGTAACACACTATGCCGTGAAGGACTGAAATCCTGCAGTGCCTGTAAAGTCCCCCTGCTCAAGAAAGCACATGTACAGGCCTGTCTGAAGTTTGCCAATTAACATCTGAATGCTTCAGAGGAGAACTATGTGAAAGTGTTGTGGTCAGATGAGACCAAAATTGAGCTCTTTGGCATCAACTCAACTCGCCATGTTTGGAGGAGGAGGAATGTTGCCTATGACCCCAAGAACACCATCTCCACCATCAGACATGGAGGTGGAAACATTATGCTTTGGGGTTTTTTTCTGCTAAGGGACAGAACAATTTCACCACATCAAAGAGATGATGGATGGGGCCATATACCATCATATCTTAGGTGAGAACCTCCTTCCCTCAGCTAGGACATTGAAAATGGGTCATGGATGAGTATTCCAGCATGACAATGACCTAAAACATATAGCCAAGGCAACAAAGGAGTGCAACAAAGGCAAGAAGAAACACTCTGTGATCATATTAAGAGCAACTGCGTTCTCTTCGCTGATGATGTAAAGCTAT
>AZIM01002485.1:85332-98652 GCA_000516915.1 Ophiophagus hannah
CACACATATATATATATATATATATATAATACAAATATACATATACATTTATGTTTATAATATATATTTATACATACATAGATACAAACATATAATGAGTCATTTACAGAAAAATATAAATATATTAGTCATATTTCTTATTGAGAATGTTCAGAATGACATTTCAGTTCAATCTGTTACATTGTCAGTATAGACATTAAATGATGAGAACAATTTCCTTCAGCATAAGATTTTTCAAAATCCCTTATTGTTACATTAATTTAATTTTTTTTTATAGAAAAAGTGATTTCCTACATGTTGAAATTCTAGGAATCTCATGAAGTGTTTAATAGTAACACGTTTGGCATATAACACCAAGAAGTGAACCAATATCTAATATAATAGAATATATTATGAAAGTTTGTTATTTTTTTTCCAAAGATGTTAAATCAAAATGAGAAATTGTGCATCCCCACAAAATATATATATCATATCTTGCCTACAACTGCATCAACAGAACCTAGAAGGATCAAAATTAATGTGGTACATTTTTAATGTGGACTTTCACACCCCCTATAGGTCATCTTCATGATAAATTCTTGATGGCTTGTTAAAATATACTTTAAAAGTGCTTGAGTGAGACTCTTTATATTCAGGTCATTCTCTTAAGATAATTTATTAATATATGAAATTGCAATATATGTTTGCTTGTAAATCATGGAAATATTCAGCATTCTAGGTCAGGGTCAAACTATTATTTCAATAATACTTTTGAACCTTTCAGAAGCTGCATCATGAAGCAACATGTCTTCCAGTTTCCAGAATGGAATAAAACCTTTTTCACCCCCGATTTACTTTACATTGTGTGATTGTTTCCTCCAGCATTTCTAATAATGGGAAATTGTCTCCTGGTGCTATGAGGTAATTTCTGGTGACACAATATCACTGTAAATTGCTCTTGCTTTATACAGGCCTACACCATTCTTCAAAAGTGGTTAATGTCTTTCATAGATGTGACTCCAAATGTTATTCATTTGAAACCTGATTAGTATTTGTAACTATTCGAGGGTCTCGAAACAGAGAAAATGATGCTTTAGAACAGTCCAACTGTTACAACTTTAAGTCTTGTGGACTTCAACTCTTGAACAGCTGGGGAATTCTGGGAGTTGAACTCCATAAGTCTTAAAAGTTGCCAAGGTTGGACACCCCTATTTTAGAAGCATTCTTAGAGATATTCTGGTACTGAGATATTGTCAAAAGTGGTAGCTACAACTGCATGATTGATGCCTTACCACTTTTTACATATAGAACTTTCATCATGTGGTCTGCTGCCATCCTCTATGGACATTCTCTCAACTCTTAGAGGGAAAATTAAAAGTATTCTATTCTCCGTTTGAATCTGGATTCTGCCAGTGAGCAGAGGGTGTGTTCTGTGTGATTGTTATATGTTGTCTTATAGAAATTCTAAACCTAGTGGGTTAGACCAACAGAAAATGTGTGCCAAAAGTCATTTGCTGACTGAACTTAGTGAACCTGAGAGTCCCATTTGCAGGCCAACATTTTGTCACACCATTCTACTATAAATACCAATCAGTTGTTATAATTCATTCTGTGATTTTACAAAAAGGATTTATAACCATGGTTATATCATTCTGTTTCTGCTCATCTCTAGAATAAGGTCTCAAAATGAATGCAAGGTATGCTTATGATTACATAGTTTTTTTGACAGTATACACTGTCTTAATTGTACGTTGCAAAAACACTTACTTAAAAGGCAGGACAAAAACTAGATAGATAAATAAATAGATAAAACTAGTTTGGCCTGGTATTAAATCACCAAGCTAGAAACCAGGAAATGGGAAGTTCTAGTCTTGCCTTAAGGCATAAAAGTTGACTGGGTGACCTTGGACCAGTCACTCTCTCTCAGCCCAACTTACCTCACAATAATAACAATCACAGCCTGAGATGGGCTTCCAGTTTGGAGTTGATTTCCCAGCTCAATATATATGACATATACATATATATTGTAAATTTGTATATGTATGCATATATTTAGTGGGTGTATATTGCAACTGATTAGAAACAGACCTGTATAAATTATTGTAAAGGCTATTCTAGTGTTTTCTAATATAGTAACATATAGACAGTATAAACAGTATCTACCCAATTTCCTTACTTTCTTAAAGGGGGAACCTAGTTGTTTAAGATAACATTTGAGATTACAGAGTGACACCCAGTGAAACTTGAGAAAATTGCAGCTACTTGTATCATTTGTTATTTTTAAAAAAAAAAAAAAATCTCAGCTATACAGTACATAAACTTAAAGCTTTTCAATCCACCCAAAATAACATACCAAGAGATAAGAACAGATGTGGAAAAGGCAGACTTTAGACTCAAAGGAATAGCTTATAGTGATATATTTATACTATTGAAATATTTTAATCATTAACTGGGAAAACATTAAGACCAAAAGAGAATGAGATAGATTGAGAGAGAGAAAAAGTTTCTGAGCAGAATTCCAGTAACCTCTCTTTTGCAATTAAATAAATGCTCCTCACTGAAGAATAAAGCATATTTTTCTCTATTTTTTCTTTCGTTGATATGATTATAAATATCTTAACATATGCACAAGTTAAATTTGACCAGAAGGTGGCATACATTGCTGTCTGGAAAACAATTGTATTATAGTACTGACCAACTTTAAAATATTCTAGTTGTCCATGGGGTAGATAGCAAAACCAGAGGAATCAGCCAAATGCTTTAGTTAGCATGTGCAGCACATAAAGAAAGATATCTGCAACACAGGTATTGGTAGGGAGTAAGAACAAATTCCTAGAGGCAGGATAAGGCTTAGGATGGGAAAACAAGAACCAGAAGATGAGTTCTATCAAAGTCTTCCCATTTCAGTCCCTTTTTGCTTTGTGAATAGTAAACGCAAATGATCACAGCTGAAAAATGGATAGGTAAGGAAGAATAAGTGAACCATAGCACTTACTGATCTAACTCTACCCTCCCATGCTATGAAATACTAAAGACATCTACACCTTTCAAGAGCCCTGCTTCAGTTCCAAGTCTTTTTGGACAAACACAGAAAAGCAGATATAGTCTGCAGTAATGATTACAGAAAAAAATGAGAATTTTTTTTCAGAATGATCATGGAAGTTTTGTAATGATTTTCTGTCAGATCCATCCGTAGGAGCCTAACTCTTTAGAGACTGTAACAGAATTTATGATATTCAAGTACCTCTACCGGGATCTTCCTGGAGAAAAATCCAGAAGTAAATAACTCAAAAATACAAGAAAAGGAAGCCCTGTGGCTTTTCAAATCTCTGTCGGAAATATTAATGTAATAAATCATCTGCAGATTTTTATTGAGTATATAGTTGATGGTTATTAATGCAGTGAGGGGAAATGCAGCACTAAGGTTGAAAATATATTTTCTTCCATTATCCCACAAAAAACAAATTTACACAGTGCAATAAATATTAACACTTTTATTACTGCTATTCATTGACAGGGATTTATGTGTATAAGCTATAGTTTTCCATCCACTGAAGTTTCATTCCTTCATAGAACATAGAATAACAGATTTGGAATGGACCTTGAAGGTCTTCAAATCCAACGCCCTGCTCCTACCATGCTGGTCAAATGGTTTTCTAGTCTATTTTTGAAAACTCCAGTGATGGAACATCCACAACTCCAGGAGGCAAACTATTCCACTGATTAATATTTCTCACTGTTGGAAAATGTCTCCTTATTTCTAGGTTGGATCACTCTTTAACAAGCTTTCACCCATTACTTCATGTCATGCCCTTTGATGCTTTGGAGAATAAGTCAACCCACTCTTCTCTGTGGCAACTCCTCCAGTACTGGAAGACGATTATTATGCCCCCACCATTCATCTCTTTGACAGGCTAGACATACTTAGCTTCCTCAACCATTCCTCATATGATTTAGCCTCCAGATCCTTTATCATATTTTGATGCACATCCCTAGGATCTCAGTATCTTTTTTGTATCATGGTGACCAGAACTATATTCAGTATTCCAACTGTGACCTCACTTGTGCAGCATAAAACAGCATTATCACTTCTCATGATCTTGATGTTATCCCTCTGTTGATGCAGCCGAGAACTGCACTGGCTTTTTTGGCAGCTGCAGCATATTGCTGGCTCATACTTAAGTACACTTAGGATGCTTAGATCTCTCTCACAGTTACTACTGTTCAGCCAGGTACCATCTACTTCTGCACCTAGGCATTTGGTTTTTCCTGCCTAAGCACAAACCTTACTTTTCTCATTACTGATCTGCGTCTTATTGGATAGGGCCCAATTTCAAGTCTGTGGCGATCGTTCTGAGTCTTGAGTCTATTTTCCAAAGTGTTAGCAATTCTTCCCAGCTTGGTGTCAGCTGCAAACCTGATGAGTTCCCCTTCTAGCTCCGCATCTAGGTCATTTATGAAAATCTTGAAGAGTACTGGGCCTAAGACAGAACCTTGTGATACCTCAGTGGATGCTTCCCTCCATGTAGAGGTAGTTCAGTTGAGTTACTAAGTGTTGTTGGTCAGCCAATTGTGAATCCATCTGGTGGTGATGGTGTCTATCCCCCTATCTTACGAAGAAGTAGTCTACTTTGTCAAATGCCTTACTGAAATCTAAATAAACTATGTCCACAGCATTTCTCTGATCCACTAATTTTAGATATTTCATCAAAGAAGGCAATAAGGTTTATCTGGCATAATCTGTTGGTTTCTAGGTGCTTCATTTATTTCAGGTAAGAAATAAATTTATTAGGAATACTGGAACACTCTCAGCCTCAACTTCTGACTCAGAGCAGTTCTACAGGATCCTAAATAAGATACCAGTGAAAAAGTGGTACAGTCTTTTACAAAAATTTGGAATGAGATGAAGATGAATGAGATGAATTTCTGGCTTATGGAGGCAGAAATTAATGAAGTTTATGAATCAATAAATGATTTGCAAAATTAAGAAATGTACCAAGGAATGTTCTTATACACTTTGCCAGAAAGAAAACCACGGTTCAGATTTTGCAGCAACATTTTGCTACCAGATTGAACATTAATGATACAAATGTAATTGTACTTAAACAAATCTTGACTAGAACACTGGGCAGACAAAAATAGTAACATTACTGAGAAATTCAAACAGAAGAATATACCATTTTGATGATAAATTGGAAAGAGTGTCTTCACTTTTAAACAACACAAATTCAGACTGAACTCAGTCCAGAAAGCAAAAGAATTTCTATAAAGATTTAAAGGGGAATTGGCAGAAATAGAAATGAAAAAGGACTCTAAACAAGACTAGCAACGAGAAATTGAGGAGGAGATCACCATGTTGGGTGCTACAATTTTCTAAGGTTTCTAAATTTTTGATGTAAATATGGATTTGAATGCCTAATTTTTTTGATGTGGAATATAAATAGAGCAAATGCCCCTCAAAAAGAAGAAAAATATTCCATTATTTTTAAAACATTGAAACAAGATATAGTTTGTTTACAATAAATGCATATTAGAAAAAAGAATACAAAATATATGATCTGCAAATATTTAAGTGATCTATTTCAGAATGAATCAAAAAAGAGAAATGGAGTTGTTTTTATATAAACCCCAATTAGAATCAGAATTGATACTGATTATGATTTGTCAATGATGAAACTAGTCTGCATGGGATCAAGACTTTGATAATGGGAATTTATGCTCTAAACAAGGATAAAGAAACATTTTATAAATGCCTTATGCATAAAGTAATGAACTTATCAGATGAAAATTGGGGTTTAATGGAAAAGGAATAATTTGTCCACAAAATAGAATTTCTGAGAAAGACATCAAAATAACACAAGTTACCCCCCACCATTATTTATATAATGGACCATTTTAGAGCTATTAGATATATGGAGATAAAAAATGGTAATGCAAAAGAATATACTTATTTTTCTGAAAGGATTCTCAAGAATGTTTATGTTTTGGATAACCAAGAGTTTGGGTACAAGTCTTCTTAAAGAGAGGAGAGATATTGTCAAAAGTCTTTTCAGACCCCAATCCAGTGACTTTAGCATTTAAAAGAAAAATCAGTTCCTTCAGATGGAAGTTAAATGAAACATTGTTACAGAAAGGAAAAGTAATGTAAAGTTGCAAAATATACTTGAAATAATTTTTTGATAACCATCTTAATAAAGTTACAGACATTATAGGGTGGTTTGGGACACATGTAGAACGTTCATGAGAGGACATTTTATGCAACATAATAGCAAGCTCAAATAAAAAAAGAGGCAAGGAAAAAACAGAAGTGATTTTAAACAAGATAAAAAAGAAAGAAGAATTGAAGAAATTCCCAGAAAAGAAAATTATTTCACGTTAAACTCCTACAATGGCAATTATCCATGTTAACAGTAAAAAAAATGGAAATAAAAAGAAACTTGAAAAAGAAACTTTAATTTAATCAAGGAAATGATTGGCATACAAATGGAAGAAAGAAAAGGAGATAAAAATATTAGAATTACAAGATGGATATAGCAGATAACTTAAATATACCCAAAAGTCAACATTATTTTAAATTATGTAAAGGAGAAGATATTTACTGGAAACGGTTGATGAATATTCAAAGAAAAAAAATAGCAAAGATCACAGTAAAACAGAAACTAATTAGGAATGGAACCCTAAGTCTGTGAAGCCATAATAGGGGTAAAAATAGGGAAAATGGCTGGACCAGATTATATATCAGCCTTGTTATATATGTTTTAAATTACTACATCTGCTGTAAAAAAAAATGAATTTTATTTTACAGACTGGAAAGATGACAGTTGAATATAAACTAATATATTATTAATACTTAAGTTAGTCAAGATCTTATTTCACCAAAAAGCTACAGCCGGATACTATTCTTACATAATGGCAATAAGTTATTTATGATGATTTTAACTGAGAGGATGAAAATACTACTACAGGACTTTATTGGTGGAATTAGTGTGGGTTTTTACTCAAAAGATAATTGAGAGACAATAGTACAAATGCATTGGATAGTTTGAAATATCTAGAACAACACAATGTATTGCAAGCTGCATTGATTTTTTATTTTGATGCAAAAAAGGCCATTGACAATTTGAACTGGACACTCTTGTATACATTTTTGGAAGATATGGACATTGGTAAGGGTTTTATTACATGAGTAAAATCAATTTACACCCCATAAAGTAGACAGAGAATTGTAAATGAAGAATCAACAAATTTTGTGAAAGGAACAAGACAAGCTGTCCCATCAACACTGTTGTTCATATTAATGGAAAAATTGGAGGTATTTTGGAAGTATTGAGCAGAGACATAAAACATAAGATGAAAGAATTGTTGAAATGAGAATTAAAAAGAAATATATAAATTATGGGTGTTTGCTAAAGATTTAGTCATAATTTTTGAAGTTCCTTTGGAAGTAATAGAAATATTAATGGAAAAACTAAAGGATTTTTGTGTATTAGCTGGTTTTATAATTAATAACCAAAAGACAAAGAGCTTGACAAAACACATGAAAAACCCTAAAATGAAACTAATACAAAATCCCCCTCATTTTAAGTCTGAAAAAAGTAAAACATTTGGGTATTAAATATTAATTGCATATTATATCAAAATAATTATGTCAAGACATGGAATGAAATTAAGAAACACATGTTAAGATGGGAGAAATTAAAATAGTCATTATTGGGGAGAATATATGTGATAAAAATAAATCTATTATCTTGAATACAGTTTTTGTTTGAAAGAATATTCATTTTGACAACTGATACACCATTTAGGCAATGGTAGTAAGATATATCTAGGTTTGCATGGCAAGAGGAGCAACCAAGGATTAGATATAAGTCTTGCAAGATGCAAAGGAATAAAAAGGAATGGGATTGCCTGATTTAGATTTCATTTTGTAGCCTGGTTAATAGTGAAGCATGTTAAGAGTGCAGGGTGAAATGCAGCACACATTTGGAGTGTTATTCCTGATGTAAACCTTTTTCTGGGTATTACAGTTTCAGACTGTAAATAAACATATAGCTTGTTAAAAGAAATAGTATAATTGCTTTAGCCTGATCTGAGCTTCATATATCTAGATTTGGAGTCCTTAGTTTTCTCTGATCTTGGTTGCTTTCTTGCAGACTGTTTCATTACCTAGCTAGGTAACATCTGCAGTGTAGTAGATATCTAGATGCCCATTAGATGGTAGCAAAGATTTAGAGCAAGTTATTTGATATTACCTACTGGTGCTCTCAATTGTTTGGCATTAGCAAAATGTTTGGGGATAATTTTTCAGCAACCATTTACAGATGAAATTGAAACATTCTTTTTTTTTCTTTTCAGTTTTCAAAAAGTAGAAATTTATCAGGCAGTCTGTTCTGATTTAAAGAAAACATTGCCTGTTGAGTGCCTACTGATTGTGCAGCTGTTGAAAGCATGGGAAGACTGCCAGGTGACAGCTGGCACTTCTAGCTTAAACACGCACTTGATGGTAGCACAACCAGCCAGGCATTTGCCTGTTTGGGTAACAACTGAACAGCTTGGTTTTGTCGCCAAAAGGTGGAATCATCCTTTAAATGATGATCTGGAGTGGAAGCCTTGTAGAGAAACATAGGAGGAGACCTGTGTTGGTCTATTGTAAATAAGGTTCAGAAGGAGTCTAGTAGCACCTCTTCAGGCAAACATTTTGTTTCATTACAATGTTTTTCTTTAAAAAGTATCAGATTTTCTTAAAAAGGCATCTGATGCAGCAGTGGGATCCTACCTATTCCACTACCGGTTTGGTGATCATGCGCATGAGCACCTAACATGTGCATACAGCTTTCCACACACCAGCTGAGGCCTGCAGCGCCAATCAGCTGAGAGGATAAGGAAGAAAAAAGCGCAGGGCAGGTGGGAGGGCCAATCCTACGCTTTTCTCTTTTTATCCTCTCAGCTGATCATTGGAAGGCTTTTTTTAAACTACCGGTTCTGGTGAACCGTAGAATACCACCACTGATCTGATGAAATGAGCAAACACTTTTTAAACAAATTTTAGCCTGACTCCTTCAAAATTTTGTAAGACAAGATGGTTACCAGCAAGCTGATTACCCTATGACAATAGTCCTTATCCCTTGGATGAAGTAAACTGAAAATTTAAAAAAATCTCAAGCTATCAGTTTCTATATCTCTTTTGGGTCTCTTGAATTTGCACTTTAGTTGCAAAGTTAAGTCCTCCGAGCTGGAGGTGATAAATTGACAATTACTATTATTGTCCTGTTGCTAGGAGCTAGAAGGCAGATTTGTCAGCAAAAGATAATGTGAAGTTGCTAGCCTCTGGATGAATCACAACTGCTGGACTGACAAGCAAAGATTAAGTGTTTTTTATAGAAAATAGAAAAGGACATTTTAGTCTGGGGTTCACAGACTCCTTTGGAGTCCGAATAGCTTTCTAGATGTCTGTGAAGTTGTATGGGGGGAAAAAGTTACTTTATTTTCCCTAACCTATTATTGAGATTTTGCTTTTCATTCAACTGAATGTAGATAAACAACCTAATTTATGACCTCCAGATGCCAAAACTGTTAATTTTAATAAACTGAATTTATGTTGTTATTATGGATTCTATTCTATTATAAATTTGAACATTAATTTCCTTTGTAAAGCAATTAAAAACATTTTTCAAAGAAAGGATTCACAGGTTTCACCAGACTCTCAAAAAGCACAAAAAGAGAATGAACTCTGAAATACCCTAATTAGGGATACAGTATATTAATGAAGAAACTTTGTTCAGTTTAAATCTTTGCATTTTGCATTTTATTTCAATGAAAGCCCCCTAAGGAGAGAATAACTTCTCTCAGATCTGGGGCATATTTGGAATTTGAACTCTCAAAATGGTTGCCGTATTTGTTTGAGTTATATTCAGGACCTCATAGCTGTAAGCATAGCCCTGTCCCAAACACGCTTTTCCAAAAGGCAACTGGACTTTCCTTGTTTTTCCTTGAAGACATTTCGCTTCCCATCCAAGAAGCTTCTGAACTGAAGAAGCTTCTTGTATGAGAAGCAAACCATCTTCAAGGAAAAAACCAAGAAAGTCCAGTTGTCTTTTGGAAAAGCACCTTTGGGACAGCTATGACCTGAATCTCCATAGACAAGCATAGTCCTGGATTAAAAGAGGAAGTGTGGCTTCCAAACCCTAATGCATTTCCATAGCTGAAGATGGGCTGGAACATGAACTTCCCTCTCCACAATGCCAGTCCAATCCTTTAGCCC
Source organism: Ophiophagus hannah (assembly GCA_000516915.1). Lineage (NCBI taxonomy): Eukaryota > Metazoa > Chordata > Lepidosauria > Squamata > Elapidae > Ophiophagus > Ophiophagus hannah. The sequence continues at coordinate 95,573 of AZIM01002485.1, forward strand.
CTGGGCTACTTTGTGTTATTTGTAGAAGGCATATTGCCGAGATTGTTCCCAATTACAAGCTTAACTACCCCTGAACTAATACCAGAGGTCTGCTTCACCATATACTCCACAGCAGCCTTTCACAATCAGATGCTTCTGGGACCTGAATTCTGGAGATGAAAGACCAACCCATCTGATCAGTACAGTGGTGGGATGCTGCCAGTTCAGACCGGTTCAGGCGAACCAGTAGTTTTATCAGTTGGCTCTGTCCACCTGCACCTGTCCTATCCTGTCCTTTATTTCCTGCTTTGTAGCTCATCTCAATTGCGCAGCACAGCTGATTTCTCCCCACCCCCTGCTGTTCTACTTGCTGTTCTACTTACTGTTGCTGACTTGGAAGTTAAGCACCTAATGGCTGCTTACCTTCCATTTTCCGTGCTGTGTGCAAGCGTTTCATTTTCAGTGCTGAGTGCAAGTGCCTTAGGCAAAGCGCGTGCTCACCGAACTGGTTGTTAAACTGGCAGCATCCTACCACTGGATCAGTACCAAGAGGTAGAAGGCTGTTTTGGTGTAAAACAGCTGCAGACTTGAAGTAATTGAGACTGAAATCTAAATAGGTTGCCCTTGAGATAGATAGCTTTGGAGAATTGGTTGTAAAATGCTTTCTGGAATGTCTGTCTATCTGTCTGTCTGTCTATCTATCTCACCTCTCTTGCCAGCACTTGCTAAGGTCCATTTATTGGAAACACAGAAGATGCCTTCTCTTGTATTGCTCCTAATTCAGGGGACCCCAACCCCTGATTCATGGACCGGCACGGGGCCACAGCATGCCAGAAATCAGGCCGTGCAAACAAGTGAAGCCCCATCTGCGGGATGCAGGTAGCCCACCCCCTCCAGTCCATGGAAAAACCTCTCTGCATGGAACCAGTCCCTGGTGCCCAAAAGGTTGGGGGCTGCAGTCCTAAGCTATAGAATGCAATTCCTTCTGTTGTCAAGAGACATATTAAAACATTAACCTAGCCTTTTCAGTCTTGATTGCCTTTTCAGCTGATTTAAAATTTATATTAATTTTTGGAATCTTAAAGTTGGAAGAGGCTATTTAGGTCCCTATGTTCAATCTCCATTTGGGGCATACATTTAAATGAAGGCTATGCTGATAGATGGTTATCTATCTTCTCTCTGTCTAAAACATCTAGTGAAGGGATCCGACCATCACCACATTCTCAATGGATAGTTGGTTTCTCTGTTGACCTGCTCTTCCTGTTCAGACTTATTTGCTTAATTTTTGGTTGCAATGTCTCTTCCTGTAATATTAACCCATGTTTTACCCTCTCAAACGAGAGAGGATCCATGTCAACAAACACTTATATGGAGACTTACAATACTTGAATGTTTTTCAAACATTTGTGAACAATGATGACACACTCAACTACGAACTACCCTATACATTTTATATACCATTATGTAAGGGAATAAAGCTATCCAGATGAACCCATTTAAGAGGGTAATAAGAAATACACAGCAACAATGCACTGAAATCACTGTAGAAGACATAATGTTTGGTAATTTACCAGTTTTGGGACATGACGGTTCCTTTTTGTTTTATTTCTCTGAATGTCTGTTTATTGGAGGCTATCATTTTACTTCCCAACAAGGATTGGAGGCCAGAGGTTTCTAAAGGGCTGCAGAAACAGATCGAAGATGTAGTTCAAGACAGTAAAAATTGTATATTGGACAGTAACTGAATAGTGAAAACCAGTTCATCAAAAATTATACCACACGTTCCACCCTGAAAAGAAGGGTTTTTTAATATAATAATTTAGGGAAGGCCAGGTTCACCTATTTGGGGAAAGGCACGCCAGTCAAAGGGAATCCCCAAAATGTAGCAGTGACGAATCTTCTCTTCCTGGTTTTCTCTAGTTATTTGGACCAAGAAAGATCCCTAGACTGAAACTTGTAGGGAGAATTAATACTTGGAATTCTCTAAAGTGCCACACCCACCACTTGCAGGTGCAAAACCAACCGGCTGGAAAGAAAATAGGACAAACAACAAGTGGTTGTTTCTATGAATCATAGCACTTGCCCAGCTGTTGGGCACAGTTGGCAATCAAATACCCATTTGACCCAGAATAGCTTTTTTATTTATTTTTATTTGCCACACATCTTCTTTGGTGGCAGCTGCTGGCATATTTGTGACCCAAACCGATATTCATGAAATATTATGCACAGGCTGAAAGAAAACAAGGCTGCAGCTGCCATGACCTCCAGCTGGCTGCATAACACGCCCTACTCATGCATTTTAAAATCCTCGGGTGCATCTGACAATTTCTACTTTATAACTACAAGATTATGAAGCGGCCATAAAGGTTTATCCCCCCCCCCTCATAAAAATAAGTAAGGTTACTTTCAGAAAATGTTTGGCATTCCAGAAAGTTAGATATTCCCATCCCCTGTTGAAACATGTAACTCTCTCCCCACCACCTTCCCCGGCGATGTGTTCCACAGCGGGGGAACCAGTACTACGATTCCCAGAATTCTCCTCTGGCATGGCCACTGACAACTACAGGTTGTATACGCAAAAAGGTTGCTGCGTGTCCCCGTTGGAGCAACTTGTGTCTTTTTTTTTTTTTTAAATGCCGATCCTTTCAGGCATTCTGGTGCCCCACCTACATTCTGGATGACGTGCAGGCATGTCTAACTCTCGATGCAAAGGGCATTTCTTAATAGTTTGCGTCTGTGCCTGGAGGGAACATTCAGGATATTAACCAAAGGTGCATATATAAATCGAGGGACAGGAGGACGCCAGGATCGCAGTGCATTGAGTTCCTTCTGAATGACGCCTGGATCCGTTAATTAGGAATTCTGGAATCTATGCATACGATTCTGTCCCATTCCTGAAAATATGAAGCAAATGCCCAGATCTCAGCGCGCTTGGCCGTCCGTCTAAACCGCAGAAAAGAGTCCTTCTCGCCTCCAAGGCTAGTGCACCTGCAGAGACGCTGCCACGTGATCGAGAAATTTGTATAGTTCTAGGTGGCCGGAATTCCCCGTCCCCCACGGATCCTGGTTATCCGAAAAGGCGATTTTGGGGGGGGGGGGAG
>AZIM01002485.1:98657-115258 GCA_000516915.1 Ophiophagus hannah
GGTTTTGGGGGGGGGGGGAGAGGAGGAGTCCCTGGTTTCGCTAAACTCGGTTTGGCTCATGGGCGGTGAATCTGGATCATAAGCCTGGAAAATCCATGAGCGCACTGTGTCATCTAGCTAACCACGGTTTACTCCGCGCGCGCGTAGTTCAGCGCAAGGCGCGAACACGGGGGCCCGTGGGGCGTTTGGAGCAAGAGGCTTATCCACGCGCGTGTAAGGGGGATCAGAAATCCCCGTGCCCAACGCCTAACGCGGGAGAAGCGAAAACGCAGCTGTGAGCAAATTCTGGGGAAAACCCGATTGATCAAAAGGAAGGAGGCAAAAGAGGGAGGGGGGTGGTGCTCGGAGGTCCCACCGGTATTTGTGAACACCCGATCGGCAGCGCTTAAAGTCAACGTGGAAAATAAGGCGTGTCGTTCCACCTCCCTCCACTGGCCTCCAGGTTACGAGCGGAGTTACTGGGCTGTCTTTCCTCTCGGGCAAGCAAGGGTTAAAACGTGGAAGGCGTCTCTGGGCTGCCCCAGAGGTTGGCCCTTGCCGCCGCCGCCACCTCCTCCTCCCGAGCGGACTGAAAGCAGCTGGGGCTGAGAAACGAAGCCAAGCGGAGCCGAAGCCACCTCGGCTCGCGTTATTTTCTGAGCCCGCGAGGCTAGAGCCAGGGCGCTTTCGTTGCACGGCGGGTCTTCTGTCTCAGGTAACGCCGGGCGTCGTTGCTGCCCCCTGCGAGGAGGGCGATTCTGGGCTGCGCGATTGCGGGACTTCGTGGCTTTGGGTGGGTGGTTGGTTGGGAGCGAGGACGGACGGGGTCCGCGAAGTGGGGCTTGCCTGCCCTTGCTGGCTGCCGTTGCTTCCTTAGGGGCGGGGAGGGGGGCTCATCTGGACCGAGGGAGAGTCTCCCTCTCAGTTTCCCTTTAAGGATCTTCCGTCGCTTTTGCCTTTTCCCTACGTCTTCCCTCTGTTAAAATCCCCCCCGCTCACACACACACTTATTTTCGGGCGGATAGATCTCGTGTCTGAGCATTCTCACATGACGGTGGGTCTTCTTTTTTTTTTTTCCCCTGAGCAGAGTTTTCCCNNNCCCCCCCCCCCCATTTTTTTTTTTTTTTTGGCTGCTGCGCGCTGAAGGCATGCAAGGATTGTGTAGTAGGGCAATGATTTATGTTTCGAAGGGACTGGGGATGAGAGAGGAGGGGGAGAGGGGCCACGTCTCCACTTTGGAGAGCCAGCTTGACAACTGATTAAAAAATAAAAATAAAAAAATCCGGAGGCCTCTTCTCGGATCTCTCTTGGTCCTTTTGCTTATTCCCGAGGATCCGAAGCTCGATTATTATTTTTTATTTTTTTATTTATTGGGTAAGGCAATGGACTGTTTCTTCAGGGAAGAAGGGAAGGGGGTAGGAGGAAAAGCCCCCACCCCGAATAGTTTTGAGGCTGTGTTGTTTTGGTTCTGCTCCTTCTGCTTCTCTGGACAATAGTGGCCAGACAAGCAGAAGTTCAGTAGGTGAAGACTGTTCCTGGCATTAGGGGCATTGCTAGGAAATGGTTCCACTTGAGAAAGGAAGGGAGTTTCCAGGTAAACAGCACTGGTTTGAGGAAGGGCTGGTGGGAACTCCCTCCCTCCTACGGACAACTGGTGGATTCCTTTTACACTAATCCTCTTCCCTGACTAGCAATAGCCTTTGGAAGCTGTCTGGCTGTTGTTCAGGGTTTAAGAAGGGAGTGGGTTCAGTGACAGACAGAAAAGCTCTCCCAGGTAAGCAAGCACACCCACCCACATACTCTTTGCTATTTGAGCATGAAGGCTGAAGTCCATCAAATTACCAGCCAGCTACTTGCTGAAGTCAAAGTGTAGGCTTGTTGCTTTCTCTAGCTATGAATGAAAAGCAAGTCAGTTTTGAGGCCATAATATGTTAAATAGACTTTTGAGCTTCACACCCTCCTTCTGAAGGTAAAACAGCTGATTGGGAGTGAGAGGCAAACCACTAATAAAGAACAAGGCGTTCCTTTTTACTGCCAGCTGAGAAGGGCAGGGAGCTTCCCTCTGCCCAAGGCTGGAAATTCCCAGGTTTCTGTCTCTACTCCTGGCTGAGCATGGAGGGAGGCCAACAATAGATAGTTATGTTTGCTTGCTCACTCTCTGGGGCATCTCAGTATAGAGATTCTGTAGCCATCTCATCCTGCTTATACCTTCTCTAGGCAGGGCATTTTAGAGGCTAGGTCATCACAGAAGTAGCCATCTGGTCTCTTGGAACTGTGTGCTAAGCTCAAACTGTCCAGTCCTCCTTATTATCACTTGAAAAGGTGAGTCATCAGGTAGAACGCTCAGTTTAACATGCAGGGAGAGTGAGCACCTAAGCAACCTATTACTTCTCTCCTGTCATTTTCTATTAAGCCCCTTTTTACTTCCTTGTCTAAAGAGAAGAACTGAGCATGCAGATATTCCAGTTTTTCCAACTTGTTAACCTGGTGTTATGTCAGATACTAATTACCCATTCAATAAGGATGATGGGAGTTTTAGTGCAGCATACCTGGAAAGCACTGCATTGGGGGAAGTTGTAATAGCAGAGGGGAGAAGGAAAGTGAGGTAAGCAATTGCTGTACAACAGTACTGTTGCTTCCCCAAGTCCTACTGAGAAGGTCAGAGAATTTCATAAGGACTGAGCAAATGTATAGATGTGTCAGTTCTCTTTTTGAAAGAGCAGCTGTTTTCTCCTGCTCACTATCCTATCACTTTGAATAATACTGTAGGAAAGATTTGGACCTCTGGGTAGAATCTCTTGTATCTTAGAACACAAGATAATAAGGTTGGAAGGGACCTGAGAGATCTTCTACTAGTGAGAAAATATTTCTTTAGCGGCCAACCTTCCATGTTTTATTGCTTGCTGGGTTCACAGAAGCTAAATCAGGATTGCTTGATTCAGCTGAAGTTTCCAATTCATAAACCAGAGATCAAGATTTCAAAACCATGATACTGTAGTTGATAACATTAAATCAAAAGTAAACAATCTCCTTATAGTTTCACACAATATGTGTACACTGTGAGATAGGATTCCCATATGCTAAGATTAAGGTTATTTATTTTTTTTCTGATGGGCACCTGAATGTTGTCTGATTTTTGGCAGTGTGATGTAACCTAATCAGGATAATTGGTAAATCATCATTTGTGTATAAATGAAATTATTACTGTATGTTCAACACATTATGGTTAAAATAGGATGGTTTTTTATATGTAAAACAGCTGCCATGTGGCAGGAAGTTCTAAGTATTTGGAGTAAGAGGTAATAAATGAGAAAGTGAATCTGGAGGGCCAAATCTATATGCTGCACTGCCCAGAATAAAGCAAATCAAGTGTACAACAGAGCTGTTTGCCTCTTGGCTCTACATCAGGCCTGCCATATTGGACTTGCAAAGTTCTGAACAACTTTGATTCTACTGATGCTGGAAACTATTTGTTGCCAATCTAGCGATCTTCTACATTTTTGCTTTGTTTGTTGAATCACTTCATTTTTTTATCTTCAGAAAACTAGGATCTTGGAAAACTGGCTGGGCAAGGGAAATTCCAAGGTTCTAGGAAAAATCTTGCTCTTGCTTTCTTTTTCAACCTCCATTGTGTGTGTGTGTGTGTGTGTGTGTGTGTGTGTGTATGTGGTGGTGGAAGAGTGACAATATATCATTACAATATATCATTTCCTCTGTTGCCTCTCTTTCAGGATAAAACTGAGAAGCATATCCATTCGATTAAGCATTTGATTTGCTGTCCTGTATGGTTGGGCCCTCAGGAGTGTGTGGGGAGAGTTAGTGGGTTATTTTGCTGTAGAGTTGGTAAATCCAGTCAATCTTCAAATTGTAGGCTGATTGCACTGGTACCAGGCTGAAAGTTCATAAGACATAATTGCCATAATAGCTGGCTATTGGGAGTCTGAGGATATTTGGAGAGGGGTGAAAAATAATCCCTGAAATCATTTTAGATATAGAGGTGGGGTTGGGGGGATGGTATGTAATCAGTTGAAGAGGAAAAATGAACAAAGGGGCCTGGCCTTGAAACTATATTATTAAAAGAAACTTAGGTGTGACACAGAAGATGTATGTTGAGGCACATCCCTGTATATCTCCACCTGCCCTATCTTCCAAGCTTGTCTCAGCTAGTGGTGTCTCCTGATGATACATTGAATTTGTCTGACAGTCATATTTTGCTGATGAAGTGGCCTAATGTGCATGAGCCTCTGAAGTAATAGTAGTATCTGGCCTAGGTTTGTGTGCCATTTGTGATTTGGAGGTATGAAGAAGTTGAGGCTCTCCAAAAATATATAGAGAGATTTGTTAGGGGCTTCTAAAGGCAACTGGAATGCAACAGCAACACTATTCTGATTGGTCTCTAGGACAGAACTGTGTTGTGGTCATTATTTATCCCAACAACCGAAGGAGTGGCTTATAAAGTCCCAACAAAGACAGCTTTTTCAAGTGAAGTTTCACTTGTTCAGACTGATAAACCAATTAAGTTAATTTGGGCAAATAATTGTATGAGTTGGTACATTTTGTAGCCAAATATGATTGTTCTCCTGATCCAATTTGAGTCACCTCTAGGATTTTCCAGATCCATCTTGATCAAAATGTTGGTGATTAGTTGTTTAATGGATTGTAGTCCTATGTAACTATACCTCAGAAAAGGATATCATTATGTTGATGTAGCTGGGGATCTTTTTCAGGTTGCTTAGAGTATCTTGTTATGTTTAAAATTTGGAATAAAATTGAAGTTTTTGCTAATAGAAAAATAGGCTAGGAATACTTTAAATATATAAATAAATGGATCTGCAAGGAATGAGAAAAATTGGCAGATGCTGTTAAGAAATTAGGATTTACTTCCTAAAATATAACTCTTGTCTTCTTAGCTGTGTTACTTCCCCACCTGTTCTCATCGTGTGGAATACAAGTCAGCAATGAGGTATAGTGGTTAAGGTATTGGATTCTGTATTGAACTCTGTATTGAACTCTAGTTCAAATTTGCTCTCATGTATGGAAGCTGATTGGATGATTTTTGGCCCTGACATTGTTTCTCAGACCAACTTACCTCACAGGATTGTTGCTGGCATAAAATGAAATGAAAGGCTTTTGTAGGCTGCCTTGAAATCCTGGAGAAACATGGGATATACATCTAGTAAATCATAGCAACCTAGATGATAGGTATGGATGTTCTCAAAATACTTTAATGTGGAGAATTGTGGCTTGAAGAAGTAAATCATTCTTGACTAGAATTTTATATGCTTCAGGAGAAATATTTTTCTCTGTAGATTTGGATCACCACATGCAAATTAAATGCTTTCATTTGGTAACTCTTGAATGTACTAACTGAACTGTCTCTTCCATGTAATCTTTTACAATGGCTTTCATTTGTGGGTGCATTTACATTTGCTGATCAAAAAACTTCTACCTTGCTGTCTCGGATTATAGTGGCAAGAACTAAATTGTATGCCATAAGGTTGGCTCCAACTTTTTCCTTTTATTTTGTTGCTATTGTAGTCTTGGATGATTCTTGGCTGGGCATACCGATATGCCAAATAGGCATAACACTGAAATGGAAACTTCAGAAACTAATGGCTTGCAATTTTATGGATGGATTTAGGCCAAGCTTGGAAGGTTCAAAAGAAAACAAGTAATTTTCTGAAACTGTACATGCAAAGGGCTCATTAACATGCAAGGCAGAAACTAGCTTTCTGCAAAACCTCATAAAAATATAAGCATTCTCAACTGACCCATTCCAGAGAAGTTGGTTTGTAATCCTTCAAATTATCTACAGATGATATAAAGTGGGGAGTTAGAGGCAGTTCTTACATGAAAACCAATTGCTATCCGGTCTGCTTCATCAGAAAGGGTAACAAATTTTTGTTTTTCTTGAGCATTTCAGATATACCATAGGGCAATTGTTACCCTGTGGGTACTTCCACAGGGCAACAGTTATGTTGGGGCTACAAATTCTGTAGTAGCATCATCTTGCCAAAAGGTATATGAAAAATCTTAATGTTAACAGACATGCCGGACAAGTTTGTGTTACAATCAGATACTTGATTATTGCATATGCATGTACTGTTCTCTGCAGCAGTCTGAATATTTCAAGTTAGTAAGAACATGTTTATTTTGTGCAGTAAACAGTAAAGCAGCCATACTGAGTGACTCCAGACATTAGTTTTTGATATTGTGACCTAACCAAACTGCAAATAATATCCTATCTAAGCTGAGCCTCTCAGCTTGGTGTAAAATATAAATCCTGGTGGAAGAAGTAGATCTACACATTGCAGCAGTCTATGCTACAGCAGCTGCATTTTAAACAAAATAGCATAAGGATGACAAATAACACTGCAGTTATATTAAATGTAGGCTTAAGCTGATTTATATCCCAAAGCTAGAATCTTCCTAAGAGTGACTTGACTTAAAGTTTGTTTAATGACTTATGTCAATCCTTTCACGAACTAGTTTGGTAGGTTAAGGCATCAGACTACAAACCAGAGCATCTTGAGTTCTAGTCTTGTCTTAGACACAAAGCCACCTGGGTGACCTTGGGTCAGTTGCGCGCTCTCAGCCCTAAGAAGGAGGCAAGGGCAAACCATTTCCCAAAGACCTGGCCAAGAAAAGTGCAGGGACTAATTCAGGCAATTGCCTGCAGTCAACACTAGCTTGAAAGTGCCAAGAAACAAAACAAAAATAGCTGATGCTATTAAAAGGTAAAGGTATTCCTGTCAGTCATGACCAACTCTAGAACTTGGTGCTCATCTTTGTTTTTTGGCCAAGCGACACAACATTGTCCAAAGACAATTTCCATAGTCATGTGGCCAGCATTGTTATATGCCAAAGGCACATTGAACGCTGTTACTTTCCCACCAAAGTGGTTCCTATTAATCTACTTGCATTTGCATGCTTTCAAACTGCTAGCTGGGCAGGATTGCCATTCTGTTAAGTTCATCTTTCCAACTTGAACATTACAATAGAATGAAGTCATGCACCTGGACAAATTTTCTGTAATACTCATCTTTTGTACATCTTTAACAAGACCATCTATATAGCACATAAGAAACAACGTATATCAATGCCTCCTGTTCCTGCATATGCATCTTACACTTTACATTCAGTTGTAACAAGGCCTATGTGGTCTGTATTATTCATAAGGGGTGTTTGTTTTCTTTTAATTCATCATTGTGAATTAAAATCTAAAACCCAAAAGAACAAGCCACAGATGAATTTGGCAGGTATCTTAATCATAGACAGCATTCATACTATTAAGATGCTGGCATCCTGTTGCCACGGCTGCTGTATCTGCCTATGAGAACTGAGTGGTATTTCAATTCAGATGAGTGAAGGATTGCAGCCAATCCTCCCTGTTCCTTCCAGCACTGAGAAGTGAGTTATGGAATTTTACTCTCTTTTCATTGTCAACTTTCATGTTGCCTCTCCTTGCCATTCTTCAGTCTTTGTTCCGTTATCCCACAGAAAAGGATTTTGCTGCTTAGAAATACCTTTCTAGATACAGTGATACTTTGGAAATTGTAATATTGCATTACTGACTTTTCTTGAATTGCAATCAAGGATTGAGGAGTAGGCAGGAGCTTGACAGACCAGTGTTCTGGGTACTGGACATACGAGGATGCCAAATATATGTTCTTGGTTACCTGAAAATAGTGCTGGTTCAGATTAAAAGACTGTCAAGGTTCAAACAGCATTTATTTGGTTTCATCGTACTGTGATGGGTGAACTCAGCTGCTGTGGATGTAAATGTTGTGACTTAATGTAAAGTGTGAATCCAGACACCTATGGCCTATTCAACAAGCCATGGTTATGCAAAATCATGAATACTGCTTCTTCTCTCCTACCTGAAATTACATCAAACTTTTCCTCACCTGCATGGTGAGATTTGTTGAAGTTAAGACATCCTGAGTTTGAAGATTTTGGCTACTTGCCAGTGTGAGTGGGGGAAGTCAGCGTTGCATAAAATCTTCAGCCACAGGCTTCTATTTTGGTCTCAAGTAATTTACCTTAATTTTTTATGTTCCACTTGTTTTTCTAGTACAGGTAGTAGACTACGGTAGGTCAAGCTGTGTACTGTGTACTCTGAAGAGGTCTCTGCTCTTAAGCCAATGCAGTGCCCTCCAGATACATTGAGACTAAAGTTCTCATGCTGACTGAAACAATGACTTTGATTACTCTGGAAATTTGTCGTTTAAGCACAATTGTTGTCTCAAGGGCTGGGTATTGTTGGCCTATGGTATAAATAGTATTTCACAAAATTTAGGATTTCTGCCAACTGTTTTTCCCCCCTGCCTCCGTTACTACTATGTTTTTAGGGTTGGTGTGTATCTAAGTTCCACTATATGAAAAAGCCAGCTGAGCTACAAAAGGATAGATAATTTCAGCTCTTTAGGGTCAGTTCTTAGGCTGACTTTGGCTGCTTCTGTGACTATTGTGTACTGTGCCCTGTGAAGATCAGCCAAAGCTATGCCTTGTAACATTCACAAACATTTCCTGTGCATGCAGTTCTCTGACTTCAGTCAGCAGCTGAGACCATTGGGGTAAAGGTATACATTTTAAGCAATGACATATATTCATCCATTTAAACATCTGGTTTGTATATTTACCCAGCTATGTACAATATAACGAAGCTGGGTTCCACAGTGATTCTGAGTAGCATATAAAACTTAAAAAATGCAAAAATAATATAAAGAAGAAAGCACAATAACATCCAGACAGAACAATAAAGAATAAAACCTAACATAAATATTCCCATAAGAATCCTACCACCCACCCATGTCTTTAGGAAAAACTATGCTTTTAAGGACTGTTAGAACATAAGCTGGCCATGGCAAGTCAGCTGTGGTGAGTTGGCCATGTCGGAATTGGCTGTGGCAAGGTAAACACTTTGTGCACTGATAGTGTTATGGAGAAGACAGCCTGCTAAACAAAATGGTAAATTTGGTAGCATTTGCTCCTAATGACACACCTCTGTACTCTGTTATAAGCACCCTTCAGTTTGGTTTCATAGTTGTACAATTAGAGATTGTTTGATTTAGGCTTAGTGGCAGTTTGAACCTATGCATTTTGGGTTGTAAAACATGGCTTAGTGTGGTATGTTGGACTTTGCCATCAGCAAATGATGGTTTTACACAATGTGTGAAAGTTGCTTTGGTGTCTCTAGTAGAAGAAATTGTTCCTGCTGTAGTGTCTACAGATATGAAAGTTTAGATAGAGAAGAAAGAATAATGTTTTAAGGAAAAATTCATGCTGTTGAAAAGTCCAAATGGCAGTGTTTTCTGCCAAGTTACAGATGATTCATTAAAAAAAAAGGTTTTACAAAAACATGATGGTTACAAACGAGCGCCTGCATAAACTTCAGCTTTTTCAATAGATTTTTTCCCACCTCACAGGGAAAGGTCAACGAAATCCAATCTGTCACTTCTGGAAATGTTTCATCTTTGCTTTTAAACCTTCTAAGGTTTTGTTTGAGGCCTCAGTTCAGCTGCAGTGAACAATGAATCAGATATAGTGAATCTTAGAAAAAGGTCTGGAGAAACTTGTTATTCCACATGACTTCAACCTGCTTATGACAAAAACCTCTCTGGCCACTTAGAGGCTAAGGATGAGGGTGCCCTTTTGTCACACAGACATTCAGCCTAAATGCAGCATGCTTCCTCTCTCTGGCAGCATTTTCCAGAATCTCATCCACTTCTGTTCCTTTTTAAACTGGAGTCACCAAAGGTTCAGCCTGATTGCCAATGTGTCGTAATGTTTTATGTATATATGCAGCATTCCTAGAGTAGCATAGCATCAGAAAAATACAACTTCTGGTTGATACACCATGCAGACAGCAAGCCCTTGTAAATAGCACTAGCACTTAGACTTATATACTGCTTCACCATGCTTTAGAGCCCTCTGAGCAGTTGACAGAGTCAGCATATTTCCCCCTGGAGCCTCATTTTACCGATCTCGGAAGGATGGAAGGCTGAGTCAACCTCAGGTGCTGAGAATCGAACTTCCGAAGGGCAGTCAATCATCAGAAGTAACCTGCAGTACTGCATTCTAACCACTGCTCCACCATGGCTCCTATTCATAAATGCACGAATGCTCTCTTAGCTTTCACAAGAGATGAGATACAGGCTCATTGAAACAAGCTAAGGATTGGCAATATGGTGCTGATAACATTGCTAACATGGGGCCTTCAGAACTGAAGGAGAAGCTGACATGATTTGAGAAGTTATCTGAGACACATTTGCTCATTTACTATATTAATTTGCAATTTATTTGTAGTGCTCACATCTAAAAGGGGCCTGGTAATAGCACAACTTGAAAAGAGGGGTGGCTAGGACAAATGTTAAAAACATGTGGACCTATTGAGAAAGAATAAAAAAGATTTTTACAAATATTCTGACGATAGATCTAACAGATCTACTAGCAGATTTTGAATATTTGGGGGGGGGGCTGAATATATTGGAGTTCACTATCTGAGCAGCTGTACTCTGATGTTCATACCTTATTTCTTTATCTTAGCCTCTTTGTGTGAATCTTCATGGGTGTTTGTATTAGGAGAAAGAGTCATCTGCGTCTTCCCAGTTTCTTTTTAATAACACATAATTGCTATGATTTTGCTGTTTTCCAATTGTAAAATTTGGAGTTTTCCAACTGGAACACATAAAGCTTCTAAACAGCTGTCATTTCATTTGAGGAAGAGTATTGCTTTGTAGTCCAGGATTGTAAATTTCTAAGCATGTATCCAGCAAGTTTTAATATGAGAAATGAGTGGAATAACAAATTCTGTAGATGAGAGAAAGTTTGCAATGTTACTTTGCATCCAACTACCATCAATTGGACAGTAGGGACCAACAGTAAAAAAGAAATAGTATTCTTGAAAGATGCTGAGAAAGCATGTAGTAAAAGAAAATGAACTTCATGTGGCAGTTGTTAAAAGATTCATGTGGAAAAGACAATTGGCTGAGCAAAATTTCCCTCTTTCCATGCAAAGGAACAGTATGAAACAATTTTAGCTTCTGCTAATTATTTAATAATTTCCAGATTTTTTAGCTAGCTTATAAATATTTTCCAAATGAAGAACTGATGAAGCAGCAGTGAGTAGTTGCAGCGAATTGTGGCACTAAGGAGATCTTGATATAGTCCAAGACTGAGACTACTGAAATAGTACTCTGGGATGATAGGATTGTACCCTTTTTGACTTTTTAGATGTCTTTAAAGACTAGAGCTAAATGTAAAATCATTACCTTAAAAAACCATCCAATTTTACAGTTTTTATTTTGAAAGTAAACACTGAATGACTTGTCCAGGCAGTGCCCAAGAGTCAATACTGACTCAAAGGCTTACTTAGATGTTTCTTAGCACTATTTTGTAGTTTGCTCCCTATTGCCCAAACCAGATGTTTTGCACACACTGAGTGACCTGCTTTCCACATAATGATTAGCAGTAAAACCATTTGTTTTGGGTGTGGCATAATTTACTTTTCCATACATCATAGCATTGCATGATGCGTGAACAAGACAAATATGAATTCTTCAGCTAATTCTTTGCTGTTAAACAATAACTTTGCTTAGGATCATGTTATGAGTGGCAGATTTTTTTATTTTATTTGCTCCATATTTGTTAGAATAGCTTTCTTGGGATTTACAGAAACTTCCCGCTGTTGTCGACATGATGAAAATCTTGTTGAACCTCAGATTCTGCCCCTTTGGAATGAGTATATGATACATTAATGCAGTCATAAAATGGGCAAAACTTCTGGCACTAGGCTGCCCTCCCAACCTCCCCCTATGTGGAGAAAGCTTACTTCATCTCTCTTCACATACATGTTTTGGAAACCTGTTGAACCTCTTGAATTTGGGATGGTAGTTTCATTACAAGACAGTCCTCTGTATTGAAAGGCCTGGAACTAAAATAGTGTGCATGCAATCAAAAATATTAAATTATGTAGAAATCTGATACTTACTGCATTTAAATACTGACTCACACCTCTAGCAGAAGAATGCATTCCTCAAATTCTAGACCAAACTTGCTTGGTTGGAATCACTCAGCTCTCCAATTATATGGTCAGCACCAAGTTTTGCCAGTTTGACTGCTATTTGCTAGTTTACTTTGAAAATATTACTTTGACAGTCCCTGCTATTTGCTAGTTTACTTTGAAAGTAGTTTACTTTGAAAGTTCCTCTGGACTGGTAGATATTTCCAAATATTTTCCAAATATTCATGAAATAAGACAACATTTCTTTCCCTCTCCTCACTGTTTCTACAGGTTTGTGAACAAAGTGCTGAGGTATGTTAGATAAAATGTCTGCCTTGGTGGGCTCTTTAAGAGACCCTCTACAACAAGGCTCTTCAAACTTGGCAAGTTTAAGACTTGTAGACTTCAACTCCCAGAATTCCTGAGCTAACAGGACTGGAGGAAGAATTGAAGTCCACAAGTCTTAAAGCTGTCAAGTTTGAAGACCCCTTCTCTACAAGAAAAGACTGTTGTCAGTGTAGGGAAAAAAGTCAGGCGGCGCTGCTAATTTGAGGGGATTTAATCTGAGCTAATTGAATGAGAATATAAAATATAACATAATATAACAGTCCTGCATGCATTTACAAATACCCCAGGATCATTTGTGATACCTAGTATTCGTTTCCTCAAGGTGTGAAGCTTGTCTTATAATAATAATAAGATACTTTTTTTAAAATTTAAGGAAACTAGCTTAATAACTGGACCCTAATTTTTGTCATGGTTTAATTCCACAGCCAGATGATGAAAAAGCAGCACATTCTAAGTTCTCTGAGGGGTCCTTGGTTCTCTCTGAGCTTGGTGGTTTTCTTGCAGATGTTTCTTTACCCAAAGTAGTTAACATCATCAGTGCTAGCCCTCATTTCAAGCCTGAGCTACAAATATTCTCTTTTATTGGTCTAAATTATCTTTCTTTCATGTGAAGAAGAAGATGTATGTCAGAAATCTTCTAGGATATAAGAACGTATGAAACACTCAAAAGATGCAAGATTAAAAGGAAGCAATCTAAAGGGGCAGTAAATAGACACAGCTTAATGACATAAAAGTCTCCCTTCAGGTCATTTCCATTTCTGAAATTTTCTACTAATTCTTTCACAGTATTCACATCCTTCTGATCAGCACTCTCTTGTACTAGGAGCGTCGGATAAAAGTATGGTACCAGATCAGTGGTGGTTGTAATGTAGATTGCGGCCAGTCTATTCACTTGTTTGTTTGTTTGTTTCTCTCCCTCTCCCTCTCCCTCTCCCTCCCCCTCCCCCTCTCCCTCCCNCTCCCTCTCCCCCCCTCTCTCTCTTTCTCTCCCTCCCCCCCCCATATCCTGTGAAGTTCCTGGGAACATTGCTTGCATACATTTCTTGGCACTACAAAAGAATCCTTCATTTAATATGCAGCATGTGTGGTGGTCTGCAGCTTCTCCTCCTCCTGGTTTTCTGATTTTGCTGTTGCCCTCAGATGCTGAGAATAGAACTTGAATGATTAGCAGGGGATAATAATGGGAGTCAGCCAATGGCCTGGCCCCACACCAGAATTCATCTTGTGGAGTGAATAAGGAAAAAGGAACTTTAAGAAAAAGCAAATAGTAAGGCCTGGTAGGCGCAAAATAAAGCCTTATGAATACAAGTTTCTGTTTGTGTTCACAGGCCAACCAAAATATCAGCTTCTACTTCGCAATGGTGATACAGTGTACAGTGTAGCCTAGAAAGACAGTGATGGCCTGCATATTTATTAAACAATTGATCTCAGCTAATCAAACATATTTTTGGAGGGGAAAAGAGCTGCAATTTGAGAAATAGGATAAATGAAGAATAACATAGACTTATTCTATGGAGGAGGGACAATTTTTTACAATTTTTTTTACTCCAACTTAATAGGAAGGAAAAATCAAGTAATTGTCTTGTACCAAAACAGATTTAAGTACCTTTGTGGTAACTTTAGATTGTTTGTGCTCTGTATCGAACAGAAACACAATCTGCCTGAAAGATTACAATGTATTAAGCAAAAAGATTTTTATTTTGCCTTTACTAATCTCCATCAATGCTTATACTTCAGTGCATTTTCATCGGCCTCTTCTCTTTCTTTAGAATTGTAATGCATACTGTTAACCAAATATTTCAAAAAGTAAAATAATAGTGTCTTTTGAATCTTGTTAAGAATGTTCTCAATCTGTTCACGTGCTAACTTAAAGACATTATTTAATGTATATGAATATTGTGATTTGGGCCTCTGGAGAGTTAAATAGAACTATTCTCTGGCTATATGACTGAGGTAAAGACTGCCTGGGAATTAAGGCACCATAAATACTATATCTTTCAGTGAATCCATTGTTCAAGCAATGTGGAACTTCAGTTCCATTTCTTTCTCTGTCTGATCTAGGGAGAGTAAGGGTTGCATTTTTTGTTGGGTGAAATCCAAAGAATGACAAGAAAGTGCAACCTTCAAATGTAGGCAGTCTTGGGCAGTCTTGGCAGGAAAAGGTTTTCATAGATTAATTGTGTCAAAAGTAAATTGGATTATTTCTTATCCATGTAGTGTTTATATCTGTGCATGTGCGTGTATGTATGTATGTATGTATGTATGTAATATTTTTTTTTAATTAACCAGTGTAACCCTATATCCTGTGCTGATGAGAAAGCTAGTTTATTTTGTTTTTGCCATCTAATCTAAAATAGTAAAATAAACTATTTTAAGAAAATATAAGTGATATTATTTTTCTTTGTTTAGACTGTTTCTAGATCTAAATATTGTGTTTCACTTTAACGTCTCAAAATGATTGAAAAATTATTAAATTGTATGAAACTCAGATACTGTATTTAAAACAAAAACAAAAGCTTGATGGTGCAGATTTACTGTTAGTGCCAGTTTTTATCTCTATTTTTCTTAGCTTATTTTGATGACTGTCTCTAGAAGAAGTTGGGTTGACAGTCTTCAGGGTTGGATTAGATGACTGATTCATGAATAATTGTCTTTCTAAATAAAACCATTCAACTGTAAGTAACATTAAGACCTGCAGTAAATTAACAAGGCTCCTCTTTTATAATTATATCCCTCCCCCATGAAATGTTACATATCTTCTTGTTGTTAAAAGGAGAATTGAATTATGATCCTCCCACCATTTTACTGCCAACTCCTTGGGTAACAGTTCTTGAAAGAATGCCAACAGTTACCTGTTTGATTTGAGAAAGTAGTTCTACTTCTTCACTCTTCTTACCGCCTACACTGTTGCATTGTTAATACTATAGGAGACAGCTTTATCATCAGATATGTAGGAGCTGGCCCTGACCTGAGATCTGTTATTTCAATAGTGCTTCTGGAAAGACAGTGTTCAGCAGATTAAATGTGCAGGTCTCTCCCTTCTATTCATAATTTCAACTGCGAATGAAGAGATTCTGACAAGCCAGAGTATTTTCTTGAGTACTGAGAAAATTGTGCCCTTGATGGTCAATCTAGTCCCATAACGACCAGCACTTCTCTGGCAGAAGAATTGGAATTGCAGGTTTATTTAAAATATTTCAGGTTTCTTTCATCTCTTATAGTGATTTCTCTTAGGCTCACAACAAGAAACTCACCAAGTATGAGTACCCATAGAATGTACTGTATTTTTAGATGGAATTTATTTTTTAAAAAACTTTCAAAATAGTGCCCTTAGTTATTCTCCCTCCAGTGACTAAGAATTGTGCCACCCAGAATTGCCTTTGGATGGCTATATAAATTTGATAAATAAATAAAATTATAATTAAGGCTATAAACATAACTTTTTTTTTAGATTAAGGGCCACATTTGTTCTTTGAGTAATATGCCGGGGGTCGTTCTCTGAAAAGAAGGCTAGGACAGGGCATATATCTAAATTTAAATGCAATTAAATGAATCTAGTGAATATAATTATTCTTTTATTATTTTCCCCTTCTGCCACTTTAAAAATTATAATTTAATTGCAAGTTAAGAATTGCTTCCCTTGATTTGAGGAACAGCATGGTGTTGTGCTTTTCTGAACTAGAAAGAAGATGCAACTCACATACAATATTGATAAACTGATCTATCTTTAAGATTGTACTATGGAGACATGTAGCTTTATTCCCCAATTGCATCATAGCATCAGAAACAAGATGCCCAGAAGTTCTTTGTCACTCTAGGGCAAATGCAAAATTACATGTTATGCCACATAAAGTGTAATACAATTAAACCTTACAAAACATGTGTTCTCTTTGGAATGGAAATAACTCAGTAACATTATAATTAGTTTCTTCTCTGCCCAAAACTCTGTTAACTAGGATTACCTTTTGCTAATAGAAACTAAAGAATAGTCAGGGTTAGTAACACAATATTTATCATTCAGGTTTTATACACAGATTCTGAAAAATAGTGGTACTTGTCACTGCGTTCTTTCGATTTGTCTGTAAAGCTTTCAGAGTTTGCTAGAATATGTTATCTTGTCTCTATAACAATGAGATAAGAGAGTCTTGTGATGTTTTGATTTACTGCGCATGTCCATTTAGATTTTGTTATTTTTGTTAATAAAGACGTTTCTTAGATTATTTCTCCGGGTTTTATTTAGTCAAGGTATGCTTCAAAGAAAAACACGATT